>PPOM03000337.1:137803-184888 GCA_003708925.3 Kazachstania martiniae
CTGGTAGTTATACCCTTTTAAATGGCTGAATATACGTATGTGACAAAGTATGTCAACTACAAGCACTATGTTACATAGTTTAAACTTCTTAAATATGATCGGTGTTTGATGAAGCGAGGGAGAGTCAAATATGATTACAGACCGTATCTTGCATTTGGTGAGCTGTTAGAGTCAATTTAATTATCATTTGTAGTCATCATCTGTAATACACTATTAGCAAAACTACATGAAATAAATCTGCACTTCGAGCAAAAAAAGTGTGACTGCAAAGGTTCAAAAAAAAGTTTATATAAGGCTATATTAATAACATTGAATATATTTTATTGTGTACTACTTCCTGTCAACCGAAGTTCTCGAATAAGGGAACCATAATACTATATTTACTACAAAAGACAAACACAAAAACTTGATTATGTCCACTATCATCCTTCCGGGTCCAAAAGCTTTGTCCCAATTTAGGGTCGATAACCTTATCAAAGATATCAACGCCTTCACGAATAGTACATCGGTAATCTCAGAAATTCGTTCATGTTATGTTCATTATGTCGATGTTAATAACAATGCTCTATCAAAAGCTGATCTTAATCTTTTAGACGTCCTTTTAACTTATGACTCTCCATTAGATCAGAATGATAAGTTATCAGAATTGTTAATGACTTCAATTGTCAATAACAAGCCTGTAGTTGAAGACAATATCTATTTGGTCAGAATTGTCCCTAGATATGGTACCATCTCACCATGGTCATCGAAGGCTACTAATATATCAAATGTTTGCGGGTTACAAGATAAAATCAATAGAATTGAAAGAGGTGTGGCAATTTTAGTTAAAACTATCCCAGGGTTCCCATTAGCTAACAACTTGAATGATATCTCATTAAAGACAGTTTTTGATAGAATGACTCAACAACTATTTCTAAAGGAAGTCCCAGATACTTCTGATCTATTCTCTCATGAAAAGCCAAGACCATTAGTACATATACCATTAGTTTCTGAAGATAGAGGGAAGTCACCAGAAGAAGTTTTAAAAAAGGCTAATACTGAATTAGGTTTAGCCCTTGATAGCGGTGAAGTCGATTACCTAATCCAAGCTTTCGTTAAAACAATGAATAGAGATCCAACCGATGTTGAATTATTCATGTTTGCTCAGGTTAATTCTGAACATTGTCGTCACAAAATTTTTAATGCTGACTGGACTATTGATGGGTTGAAAAAAAAATTAACCCTTTTCCAAATGATTCGAAATACTCATAAACTTAACCCAAGTTTTACTATTAGTGCATATTCCGACAATGCAGCTGTAATTGATTCAGAAAACAAGGCTTATTATTATGCTCCAAATCCAGAAACTAAGGAATGGATAGCAATTAAAGAAAATGTACCATTACTTATTAAAGTAGAAACTCATAATCACCCAACTGCTGTTTCCCCATTTCCAGGTGCTGCCACAGGTTCAGGTGGTGAGATTAGAGATGAAGGTGCTACTGGAAGAGGTTCGAAGACTAAATGTGGTCTAAGTGGATTCTCAGTTAGTGATTTATTAATACCAGATTTAGTGCAGCCTTGGGAATTAGATATTGGTAAGCCTGCCCATATAGCTTCTGCCTTAGATATTATGATTGATGCTCCATTAGGGTCTGCTGCATTCAACAACGAATTTGGAAGACCATGCATAAACGGTTATTTTAGAACTTTGACAACCGAAGTAAAAGATAAAGATGGTAAAAAGGAAATTAGAGGTTTTCATAAACCAATTATGTTAGCCGGTGGTTTTGGTACAGTCAGGCCACAGTTTGCCCTCAAGAATACACCAATTACCGCAGGATCGGCTTTAATTGTCTTAGGTGGTGAATCGATGCTTATTGGCTTAGGTGGTGGTGCAGCTTCATCAGTATCATCAGGGGAAGGATCTGCCGACTTGGATTTTGCTTCAGTTCAAAGAGGAAATCCTGAGATGGAACGTCGTTGTCAACAAGTTATTGATGCTTGCATATCTCTTGGCGATAATAATCCTATTCAATCTATTCATGATGTTGGTGCAGGTGGGTTATCTAACGCCTTACCTGAATTAGTACATGATAATGATCTAGGTGCTAGATTTGACATCAGAAAAGTTCTCTCTTTAGAGAAAGGAATGTCACCAATGGAAATATGGTGTAATGAATCTCAGGAGCGTTATGTTCTAGGTATTTCTCAACAAGATGTCTCAAAATTTGAGGAAATATGTAAGAGAGAAAGAGCGCCATACTCTGTTGTTGGTATTGCCACAGCGGAGCAAAGATTAGTGGTGGAGGATTCATTATTAAAAAGCACCCCAATTGATTTGGAAATGTCTATCTTATTCGGTAAACCACCTAAAATGTCAAGAGAAACAATATCTGAACCTTTAACTTTAGATGCAGCCGACTTAGCAGAAATCAACTCTATCGATGAAGCTGTTGAGAGAGTCTTAAGTTTACCATCAGTTGGTTCTAAATCCTTTTTGATTACTATTGGTGACAGAAGTGTTACAGGTTTGATTGATAGGGATCAGTTTGTTGGCCCATGGCAAGTACCTGTTGCCGATGTTGGTGTCACTGCCACATCTTTAGGTAATAATATTATTAAAACTGGTGAAGCACTTGCAATGGGTGAGAAACCAGGTAACGCCTTAATTTCTGCAGGCGCCTCAGCTAAACTAGCTGTAGCCGAATCGTTATTAAACATTGCAGCTGCTGATATCAAGTCATTAAGTCATGTTAAGTTATCTGCAAATTGGATGTCGCCTGCCTCTCACAAAGGTGAAGGCTCTAAACTATACGAGGCTGTTCAAGCCATTGGTATGGATCTATGCCCAGACTTGGGAGTTTCAATACCTGTTGGTAAGGACTCGATGTCTATGAAAATGAAATGGGGTGAAAAGGAAGTAACCGCACCATTAGCCTTAAATATCACTGCTTTTGCTCCGGTTAACAATACTTCAAAGACTTGGACTCCAGTTTTAAACAAAAAAATTAATGATTCTATTTTAGTTCTGGTTGATTTATCAGCTTCTAAGGTAGAAAAATCGTTAGGTGCTTCTGCATTATTGCAAGTATACAAACAAGTCGGTAATACGACTCCAACTGTCCATGATAACAAGATATTAAAGGGTTTGTTAGAAGCAATAATTGAGTTGCATCAAACTGATATCGTTAAATCTTATCATGATAGATCAGATGGTGGTCTACTGGTAACATTGTTAGAAATGGCATTTGCATCCAGATGTGGTCTGAACATAGTGTCGGAAGGTGCCAATCAAAATAGTATTTTAACTACATTATTTAATGAAGAATTAGGTGCTGTTTTTCAAATCTCAGAAGCTGAGTACACCAAGTTTGAAAGTATAATGAAAAATAACAATGTTCCTTCTGAATTTATTAAGGTAGTTGGTCGTCCAACATTTGATAGTCAAGTCATTACAATTACAAACGAGAATGGAGATTCTATCTATAAGAGTACTAGAGCAGATTTGCAAAAGACTTGGAGTCAAACCTCTTACGCAATTCAGGCCTTAAGAGACAATCCAAAAACAGCAGATGAAGAATTTTCTGCAATCTCTGATGATTGTAATCCAGGTATTCATTACTCTTTGACGTATAATCCAGCAGACGATTTGAATATCGCGAAAAGTTTTTCTAACAATAAGCCAAGAGTTGCCATTCTAAGAGAACAAGGTGTTAACGGCCAGATGGAGATGGCCTGGTGTTTCCAGCAAGCTGGCTTCACCTCCGTCGATGTGACAATGACAGACTTGATTGATGGTAAATTCAATCTAAATGAATTTGTTGGGTTTGCTGCATGCGGTGGGTTTTCATATGGTGATGTCTTGGGTGCAGGTGCTGGTTGGGCTAAATCTGTTCTTTATCACCAAAATGTTCGCGAACAATTTGTTGACTTCTTCCAAAAGAGAACTGATACGTTTGCATTTGGTGCTTGTAATGGTTGCCAATTTCTAAGTAGATTAAAAGATATTATTCCAGGCTGTGAAAATTGGCCAACTTTCGAAAGAAATATTAGTGAACAGTATGAAGCTCGTGTTTGCATGGTTGAGATTGAAGAAGAAAATAATTGTGAGAATGTGTTTTTACAGGGCATGGTTGGATCTAGATTACCTATCGCTGTGGCCCATGGTGAGGGTAGAGCCACCTTTAAAAATAAGGAACAATTAAGGTCATTTGAAGATAGTGGATTAACTGCCATCAGGTACATCGACAATTATGGCAATGTAACTGAGAAATTTCCATTCAATCCAAATGGTTCACCAAATGGTATTGCTGGTATAAGATCGCCTAATGGTAGAGTGTTTGCAATGATGCCACATCCAGAAAGAGTTTGTAGATTAGAAGCCAATTCGTGGTATCCAGAAGAAAAATACGATGAATATGAAGGATACGGCCCATGGATTAGATTATTTAGATCTGCCAGAAAATGGGTTGGTTAAATAAATAAATAAATAAATATTGTAATTTTGTATATGTTTTTATATATAGTAAGAGACAAAAAAATCTACTTCTAGTTAAGCTATCAATAACTGAATAAAAATATATGTATAAAGTGTGTTAAGACTTCATTCAAACCTTCTTCTTTAATTTCTTGTCAACCTTTGATCTCATTCTTTCTTCTCTAGATGCCTTAGCTTCTGGACCAGCTTCAGTATCTAAACAGAAATCCCACCATCTGAAACTAGAAGCGTAGTTACCAATGAAGTAATGGTGATGTAAATCATGATGCTCAGCACCGGCCCAGAAAGGTAATAACTTATTTAGAGACCATGGGAAATCATAACCAGAATGAGAATCAACAGCTTGGAATAATCTTAAGGTAATCCAGATACATAAAGTGAATAAGTGTAATTGACCAGTGTACATGACATAAAGAATTGGCATACCGACGGTACCAAAACCTAAGGACATAGTTTCAACAGGATGAGCGTATTCTGCAGATAAACCAAATGGCGCAGCATATCTGTGATGTTGCTTGTGAATATATTTGTAAAAAGCACCATAGTGGAATAATCTATGGGCCCAGTAATGCCACATATCTTCTAGGACGAAGAATAAACAAACTTCTAATGTCATAGTCTTTAAGGATGGGAATGGTACTTGGACAGTAATACCTAACTTTTCACACATTGGATGGAAAGTCCAAATTGGAATAGCTTCGACTAAGAAATGTGAAAGTAAAACAGATTTTAGACAATATAGTTGTTCCTTAGTACTTGGAATCTTTGTTGGTTGAATCTTCCATCTTCTGAAGTATGGAATTTGATCAATAATAAACCAAGGTAAACATCTTGCGAAATACATAAATTCGTGTAAAAGGAAAAACATTAAACCTGTTGCTAATGTATCATTATTCATATAAGCATACCAAGCTGCCCAATATTGTTCAAAGACATTTAATTGTGGTTGGAAATGACTTATATTATTTAAAGTAGCAAAATAGGTATCTGAACGTACCAATTCTGATATAGTAGAATTGCTAAAGACAGCAGACATCTTTATGTATTCTATTCTAAGTTATTATTATTGTATTTTTCCAATACTTCAAGAAACAATATCAAGGAAACCGTTTTAAAAAACAATTATGTCTTTAATATAATTACATATATATATATATATTGATATATTTACATATATTTATATATATGTAATTAGATCGTTCATCGTTTGGCAAATCCAGTTAGTAAAACGAAGGCAATTACTGTCGTTTATCAAAAAAAAAAAAATACTCATTTTTAATTCATAGTATCATATAATCAATAATTATATAAAGAACAATGCAGGGAATTCGGAGTCATAAACGAATAGATGTAATGTAACTCGAATTATAGCGGTTTTTGAAGTACTTCTTGTATGTGTGTCGCTGACACTGGTTGCTGTACGAGCAACTCGATTAACGGACTGAGTGAGAACAGTAGAGAAGAAAAAACAAAAATAGGCTTTCGCTGGGGCCGGAGATATCAAGGCGTGATTTTTAAATTTTAATAACTTTTTGGTTTTAAAAAGTTTGGATTTATTATACGGATGTTGATATCGGCGATAAGCCGTACATATGATTGGCCAATTTTATTAACTGAAATTTTTTGTATGTAGTCTTGAAACGTGGTTTTTCCCGGAATGCGGCTTTGCTTATAAAATTAAGTTGATTTTTACGCAGTAGTTATTACATAGAATAATAATGAAAAAAAGGTGAATGTGAGAGAAGCAGTAATTCTTGCATTAACATATTACAATGATTCTTTCAATCGAATAGAATAGAAGTCAAATCAAGTTAAAGTCAAGTCTTGGAGTTTGTTTAGTAAAGAATTTTAATGTGTCAAGATCGTAAAAAAAAAAAATTAAACAAGAGGTAAGATTCTCAATTTAAATATCAGAAATAAGTCAAAATTTGTATTCATCGAATAGATTGTACTTAAACTTTCTACCCTAACATTAGAGATGCCAGAAAAAAGAAGGTATTGCATAAATGAAATCATCATTAAAAAAATTAATAAATTAATTATTAATTGAGAAAATCTTTAAATTGTATGTAAAAAAAGATTAACAAGATGGGAGTAATATGGAAAATACTTTTTCTTTATCATAGTACTCGTTTCTTGTTGATCTGTTGTTATTTCTTCAAGAGGTAGTAGATGAAAGTAACGGCAAAAAGTAAAGTTTGTTTAAACGGCACTGTGGACTCTATTTATATACAGCAGAAAAATTTTCTTGGTGAAGAAAAGAAGAGAGTGTTCGGGTAATCAGGGTTTTTGTTATAATCGTTTAGGGTTCTTAATAAAGCTGTATGCTATCAATATTAGTTTTATATAGTTATTATTATATGAGCAAATCACTTTTTGTACTGGAAGCCAACCAATGTAGAACTATGATCAGGAATGATGTGGATTCCACGACCGGTGACTACCTTATACTCTAAATCTTGACATTCTAGTTTTAATAAATCGATATCTTTGTACATCAGCTCAATGATCTTATTTAGTTTAATCTGTTTTTCTACAAGTGTCTTCTTCCATTGTTGAAATTTCTTGTCTTCTAAGTTCAATAATGAATTGAATTTTTGCTTGACGAGTAGTTGTTTTGAAATAAATTCAGGACACCATTCGAGAATGATTTCGTCCATCTTTGATTTATTGAACATTTCATAACAATAGTAGTTATTTAAACCATTAGATTCGAAGTTATCGAAATCCAGATTGATTGTTCTTTCATTACTCTTGATCAGATCTTTTGTTTTTAAAATTCTTGTTTGCAACATGCTACTTCTACAATCTTCGTAGTATTCTTTTGTACTTTCAACAAAATCAATTAAATTCTTATTCAATAAAATATCCTGTAATTTAGAAAATTCAGTTTCCATAATGTCAATATAATTGTTGCCATATTTTCTACCAATAAAGAACTTTTTGTCTTTACGTGAAAACATTTCTTCTGATGTAACGATCCCAAACGGGTATTCATCATAAATATGATGAAACTTATCCTTCCCCTTTAAAAATCCACATACTTCGATATTCTGTGAATCGACAATCTTTCTAATATTCTGCTTGAACTCTATTAAATCTGCTTTGCTTAGTATATCACACTTACACATAACGGGGATTAAATTAACTCTTTTACACAGTTCTTTCATTGTTAAAATATCAAGTAGTTTCATGCTGTTTTTTTTAGTGGGTTCCAAAAAGTATACACAGCAATCAATCCTATTATCTCTCATTTCATGTCGATAAGGTTGTTCTTCTTGGAATATGTAAGATCTCATTTGTTCATCGACATAATTAACAATCGGGGCCCAAGCAAACGAATTATCAACTTTAGTACCAAAATTTTTAGTTTCTGTAACTGTCAAATTTAAATGAGTGTTATCTCCCTCAATAACAAAGTCATGTCTCTCAATCAATTGGTTACTTGAACTGTTCCTTTTTTCCTGATTTGAAATTAACGGTTGGCCAAACAATGTATTAATGAAAGTTGTTTTCCCTAGACCAGGTCCTCCTGCAAGCAATAAGGAAAACTTGATTCCTTTATTTGCTGTTATCCTTTCCCTCTGGTTTATGATTTTATCGACTCCAATAGTCCTCTCAGGTTCATATCTAAGAATTTCAGAATCATCACCATTCTCTAGTATTTTTTCTTCGCTATCCTCCTTCAAACCACATATTGTTTTCATTACCTCCATTTGGTTAAAATATGCTTGTCTTACTTCTCCATGGTAGCCATCAATCAAAAGATGCAGAGTCCTTGGTGTCACTTGATCAGCAAAACTATTAATCGATTTCAATCTCATGTTTTCCTTGGTAATATTGTTCCATATATTATTCTCTCTAGTGAAAAAGAAATGATCTATTATAAAATTACAAAATATGCTGCAAACGTCACTATAATATGGCTTTCAGTAATATTGCTCATATTTTTTTTTTGTCTCATTTTAGTTTTTGTGTCGTTTGGCATAATGGCTACATGCTTTTAATATTGTACACAAAAAAATAAGTAAAATCATTTAGTTACTGTGAAAGAAATCTACCGAGTGATAATGTAGAATCAATGAAATCTTTATAGTGAATAGTTGCCACCCCTTCTTGATTTTGGTCAAATTTCCTAAAAGTTCTTGTTAATCTCATTAACCATACTAAACTTTCAACAAATCGATCAAATTTTAGTTCTTTGGAGTTGATATTTTTGTTGACATTGAACTCAGCGTACTGATCAAATAACTTTTCACAAATCTCATATGGTACCAAGTAACCCATTTCTTGTAGAGAGTTATGGTATTCATTAACGTTAATTGTAAATGACCTATTAATATCATTATCAACATAAACCTTTCTCCAAAGTTTAACCTTCTTATAGAGGGAAATGAATTCATTTTGATTAACAGTTCCAAATCGCGAAGCTCCAAACATACTAATGAGCGAATCTATTGCAGATATGCAGAATCTTGAATTATCGTCATTTTGTAGCAGGTTTTGCAATTCTAATGCAGTTAATCTACCTTTCTGTTTAATATCGTGATTAAGGAATAACTGCGTAGCTATGGCTACATCTCTATCTCCAGTTAACGGTTGAGTTATACTATTGGGTATGCTTTGTATACTTGTTCTGGTTGATGAGTTAGGTACAGAAGGTGGTAACGGCCTCTGTATAGGACTCGTAACTATTGACGGTGTAGTCTGCCCATAATGTGTATATTGAGGTTGACTGTGTTGTACGACAACTGGGGCCGATGCTACCCTTATGTTCTGTCTACTTTGATGTTCCATTCGTATCATATTTCTCTGCTGTTTCCTTAATCTGTCTTCCTCTTCTTTTCTCTTTAATTGTTCTTGTTGTCTTTTTATTCTTTCTTCTTCCTGTGCTTGACGTTTACTAGCTTCTAATGCTTCCTTTGGTGTTGCGTAAAGGAGCAACTCATCACCTCCCGAGTATTTAACCTTTCTAGCACACATTATTAAATAACTAGTTTGTTTGGCTTGATGCTTCTTTAGCTCATTCTTATGTGAAATACTTCTTTCACGCTGATAATAAGAAAATTTAACAGAATATCGTGTTAATGTAAACGAAATTCAGCTTGTAGCATGAGATTATTTCCATAGTTCTGAACAATTTATTACAGAACAATAAGACTACATACACTTGTTCATATATATTAGACTATAAAATATATTCAGCAGTATGTACTGTTCTACAAAATATGGGTTGCAGTCAGATCAGCGATCCGATGATATATCACCCAGAAATAACATACATTGTCACACCAAGTTCACATTAGTTGTGTTCTCTTTTGTATTATAGCTGTCTAACTATAAATGGGGGTTTGGCGTATCCCTAGTAATACGCCAAGCCATCTATATAATGAGCCATTCTCATTAGCTCTCTTCAGGATTCTATTTTTACAGCGTTTCGTTTTTTAATGTTGATCAGTTAATCTGAAAATTTCAATTTTGAGTCGCCGAAACTTTTTGATTAAAAAATCCCTCATCACTTAAATAAATTCAAAATTATATCATAATTTTGATAAGATAGAGTTCATCTAAAGGTCCATAAGAGGTTAATGTTGAATAGCTGATCATCTCAGGGTGTGTGGTTGAAATTAAAGAAAAAGAGATAAGCGGGAGTTCATCTCCACTATTAAATTGGAACAAATTCGAGATGGAACAAATGTCATCGATTTTGATCTCGCTAACACATTTTTGTGATAAACATGGTCCAAGGGTTATTTTAGTAACTCAAGCAAGCAGTGACGATGATATGGGTGAAAAGCTTTTAGTTAGAGACTACCCCATCGATTCTTATTGCGAATCATGTTTATTGCACTTTCCAGAAGAAGATTCCAAAGGAGTTAGATCAATGAGAACATTTGTTAAGGGCAAAACTATGGTAACGACACAATATTCTGCAATTCGTTATCAATTGTTGAGTTCTATAACCAAAAAATCATTTTCAGAAGAAGTAATGGTTTATGACAGCTCACCGTTTGTATTCTACGATGACTTAAGAGGCTTGAATCTTGTAATGGGATTCAAACTCTATGATGAAAATGCAAGGGGAAATGAAAGAAGATATAGCTTAACATTTACTATTGATTCAAGAAGACATGATATATCTATGGATATAATCTCCGAAAATTGGAATTTTATTATTAGTTGTTTCACTAAAATGATTGACTACATCAAAGAGAGTCACGCTAAAGAGATCGAAAGGCAAAATTCTGAAGGAAATGGAAAAAACCTGAATACCTTTACACCATTTGTGGGCAATTATTTGAGAGGTAACAAATCAAAAGTAGCCAGAAATCTCATTGAACTGACAAATGATAAGTCACTATTTATCAGAATCCACAAATGGAACTCTTTTTTGATTAGTTCACTAATTATGAAAAGCATAAAATAACGAATGATATTCAACATCAACGTTATTGCATAATATAATATATTCGTAAAGTTTATTATACTTACATTTAAATGCCATACACCTAAATGACGAAGAAATATGTATAGAATGAGTTTAATTTTTTTATTAATAGTACAATAGGTTATTTAAAGTATTAAATAATGTATTTACATTATCTCGATGGCTGCTGCTGCTGCAACTGCAATTTGAATGACATATATTTTGCGGATGGACGAAGTCCAAGTGGGAATGAAGCAGGTAAAATTTGAGAAAAATCATCATCATCATTTGTTATATCAACATCCAATTCCTTTGATCTCTTGCTTTTACCATCCTGAACAACCTGGTTCTTAACTGCACTTCTCGATGCCCTTTTCCTTGAGCCATTCAAATCTGTTTCATCTACAATTTCCTCAACCTCCTCGTAGTCAAATATAGCCTCTTTAGATAAAAGTTTGTTCAAATGCGTATCAATATTCTTATTTCCCAAATTTAAATATCTTTCTTGAACTGTAATCGATGGACCTCTAAACCACAAGATATCACCCTTGCTTTTCTTTCTTGGTGGCTGTTCTCCTGGTTTCATACTTCTCATACGACTGCCATAATCAGTACGTTGCAATAGTTCAATGTTCTTTTTAATTGAAATTGGTAGAACGTAAGAACTTGGTGAATCAATCAATATCTGTGCTAATGGATTTTGTGATGCCTGAGCTGTCAGATTTTGGATAACCGAGTCTAGATTATAATTGGCAGCTTGGTTTTTTTTATACCTTTGTTGTTGTTGCTGCTGCTCATACGCTCTTTGGAGCTGAAGTTCTTTCAATCTTTGAACCGTTAATGGACCATTATTAGGTACCATATCTTGATTTCTTTGGGCGAATCCCATATCAAACCCAGGTGTATTACGACCAGAAGCTAGGGCTGATGAAGAGCCATTGTGCCTTAACATAGAATTCGAGGCCCTTGGAACTGGCTGATAGCCATCATGACTAGGTATTAATGTACCTGTTTCGAAATCAATCTTACCATCTTCGTGCGCATCACCTGGGCGGATAATATATTTTGGACAGTCAGGCGATGTTGAATATTCACCAAGATCATCTCTATCTAAATTTGGTCTCACATACACAGCACCAACCAAAGGTGGCGCATTTGGGGCGCCTTCAGTTGGCTGAGGGATTCTATCGTTTGCAGAAGCATTAGATGGTAATAAATGCCTTAACGGTGATGGGTATTTAAAGAATTTTCTACCATTGACTGGAATAGTTGGTTCATCCTGGTCACGTAGTTCTTCTGGCAAACACGCTTTCCATGTTCTGATTTTATTAAATACTTTATCTGTTTCATTATAACGAAATTCACATATAAATAATGGCCCATCAACCCTTGTTTCTGGATCACCTCTCTGAAACCTCGTAAAATGAACGACATAGCACTTTCCTACAATATCTTGAACTAAGTGATCTCTATATTGACCTGTCTTCATAACTTCATTTTTATAAAACATTCTATCAACTCTATGAACCGTTTGCTCTGGTCTGTAATACCAACACGCATTCAACCATTTCTGACCATTAGAAGTACTCCAAAGCCTAAAAATCTGACCAACAACTGGTTTAGTTCTATCATTAGCATTTTCCAGTAACACCCAATCACCGACATTGTAAGTAACACCATTAACCATTACTTCGTCTATTGGATACCTTAGTTCACCTTCTGGTAAATAAAATTTATCTGGTTTAGATAATTCATGGCGTGCAAAAGTCTCAAACCTATTTTGCAATCTATTCGAGAGTTTAGTAATTTCAGGATCATCATCATAATACGATCTAAAACTAGCCAACATCAAATTGAAATCGTTTTGGAAAGTTTGGAAATCTTTATATTTACGCCATTTAGTTTTCTTTCGGACATCATCCAAGCTAATCGCATTTGAGACACCGTGAAGCTTATAATCACCAGGCATTCTTTCAAATCGCCCAGTTAAGGGCTTACCGCGCTCATCAGTTTCTTTCTTTAAACCCTTCAAAACATTCTTTATTCTTTGCAAGTATGGTAAATCAATAACGGGAGGTCTACCACGTCTAATATGTGTTTTTGTTTGTATCGTCGTTCTTTGAAATCCTGGTTGCGGTGTGACAGAATGGGAGGCCATATCAATACCTGGTGAGTACTGACGGACAGATGGCTGTCTTTGAGTTCTTAGACGCATGATTGGCTTTTCCTTTTCCTCCTTTTGATAATATGTCATACCAGGTGCTACCTTGTTAAAACTAGAATCCGAGCTGACTGGATTTGGATTTGGATTTGGAATATTAGTAGGCGTAGGCTTAAATATCCCCATATTCTTATCTTCTTCAATTTGTTTATCACGTATTGCTAACTGTTCCTTCTCATCATCTTCATCAGGCAATGGACCCAAGTAGGGATATTTAACGATAGGATACTTTTTTTTTATTCTTGGGAATACACTTTTCTTAACGTGGCTATTCAAAATCTTTGCATATTGATAAATTATTGATTCTGGTGTATTATAGGTCATTGCATTCCATGATATTTGAACGATATCATTTACAAATTCTTGAGGGTCCGTATAATGAGGTACTCTTTTTTTAAGTGTATTAAATGAGACGGGGCTCTTAATTACCATATAGTAATCTGGTAACTCTTTTCTATTTGGTAGAGTGTTGAAGATTGGATAAATTTCATTACCATCTTTATCTTTTAAGTTAAAGAATTCCTTATAGAAGACTCGTAGTAGAGCCTCCAATTCTTCATTATCATCACCCGCCATTGTTTAATATAAGCTGATAATAATCTAAGTGGAAGGGTTGTTTTATCTTTTCTCTTTTGTCTTCATATATTGTTTTGTTTACGATGTCTAGTTAACGTTTTGATTAAAGCACGAAATCGGCGTGTATCTCACAATTTTTTCTTTCTGCAAAAAAATAAAAAAATTAATTTTACCAAAAGCTAAGAATGATTAATCAAATCTTGTGAATTTTTATAATTTAAGTGAATATAATATATAAATTATATGCATGTAATTTTAATGACAATGATGCTGTTACTATACAGCTGCCCAAAAATCTAAATTACTATGAGGAATATTAATAATTATATATAATAATGCATGGAATAGAATAAGCCACTATTGGGAATATTCATTTCTGTATGATGTAGATCGGATACCTTAACCTTTATTGTTTTATCAGCTATCACTATTAATGTGATATGCAGCATCTGCATTGTCGCTCTTATTTTCTGGAATGTAATCGAACTGTTGCTCGTTCTTAATCGATGAAACGGCGCTGACAGCATCACTATTTTCTTTATCTTTTAAGTCTTTATCAAAAATCTTGATTATCTTGACTCTCCAGAAGCCATCATCACCTAAAACATCCTTTGTATCTAACTTGTAGTGACCTATTCTTGGTAGAGCTTGGGTCCAGAATAAGTAATACAATCCACCAATTGCGAAAATTAACCAAGCAACAACACAGTGAATCCAGTATGGTAACGATTGATAGACTGATTGGCCTTCTGAAGGTGGGATATATGGACAAATGACCAGGTATAGATTTGCTGCTGCGAAGAAAGTTGTGGCGATGACACCGGCTTTGATAGGTGGATTCCATTCGATACGACCTTGTTTTCTTTCCCAATATATATACAACAAACCGGCACTGATAGCAAAGTTGATAATATTCATTGGATAAGAAATTAAATTCAAAATGAAGTTATAAGAATCTGATGATGGAGTACTGACGATGGTAACCAGACAAACAATGAAATGTTGGAATAAACCAACCATTGGAGAATTCAAAGGTTTACTTGAAGCAAAAAAACTTGAAAATGGTAGGACACCTTCTCTACCTAACTGTTGAATGATTCTACCTTGTGAGAAAATAACTGACAAAACGTTACCTAAAGCACTTAACCCAACTAAAGCGGCAGCAGCTCTCTTTGCATGACCACCAAACATAATATCGAAGAAATCAGCAGCTAAAATTAACTTAGATGAAATTAATTTTTCCTTTGGCACCACAGCAAAGTAAGCAATATTAACAAAGATGTAAACCACTGCTAAAAATATCAAGGATGTTGGACCGGCAATCTTCAAAGTTCTCACAGGATTTTTAACTTCACCCAAGGCATAATTGACATTGGAATAACCAACAAAGGACCAAATGACGTTATATAGCGCATTAACAATACCATATGCAGTGGCGTCCTTAGTGCCCTCAAATGCGTTGTGAAAGTTGTTATGAACTTGGTAACCTTTATTACCCAAAGCAACCCAACCTGATACGGCAATGAACAAGACTAAACCAATCTTGAAAAGACCTAAAATATTTTGAAGGTAGATACCAGCCTTAACACTAACTGCATTGATGAAGAAAGCGAAAAAGATAACTGCAATAGCAATACCTTTTTGATTCCACTTTGTAACTTCTGCGTCAGCAGCAGTCAAAAACATAACAGCTGTATTAACAGAGTTACCAGCAGCCCAAGCTAAAAAGAAGATGTATGAGGCATACATTGAAGTAACAAAAAATCTTGGCTTTCTGAAAATAGCTTCTAAATAATTCTTTTCACCACCATTTCTTGGAATAGCAGTACCAAATTCCATATAAACATATAAACCAGCCATAGCAATAATTGCACCTACTGCCCACATAATTAGGGCTAAACCAACAGAACCACACTGAGTGTACACTGTTGACGACACTGCAAAAACACCTGTACCTAACATTCTGTTACAAATTAAACCAATACAAGAAGCTAAACCTAATCTCTTTTCACCTTGATCAATTTCTGTTGCAAATTGTTGACCATTTTCAACATCTGAAGTTGAGCCATTATCTCCTGCTTCTGTTGTAGTCGTTGAAAATTTATAATTATCTTTATTGAAGACATTCAGTTGACCCATGAATGATGATTTCTTTTCTGACATGGCTGAATATTATTCTTTAACCTTTTATTGTAATTAATCTATTTAGCTAACTATTTTATTTTGTTTACATAGAATTAAATAAGCCATACATAATCTTTATAACAATCATATATCCTTTTCTCTATATATATATATATGTTTTACTTGAATCTTATTAATACTCATCGCAATGAAAAATTCACAAAATACACACATTTTTTTTTTTCATTGAAAAGAAAGAAAAATGAAATATTTTAGTACTAGAAAGTAAAGTAAAAGAATGAAAGTGTCAAAACTGTGTAGTAATTTAACCCAATAAATCTACATATACACACCAGCTAAAAAGCAAGGAGTAAAGCTTCCTCTCAGTTTCTTGATTTCTTCGTTCATTTAGAAGTGTAGGTCACGTGAAGCACTGTATGGAAACTTCTGTGAAGAAATGCTTCTAATAGTGATATAACCGTAGGCAAACTGGTTATTAATTGCCTAGGGAGGTTTATGTGTAAAACACACACATTACAGAGATATTGTCGTACAACTAGGACACTGTATTCTCTGCGACTCGTATTTTTTTTTTCTTGTTTCATTGTGTGCGTCGATCTCTTTGTTTAATAGCTATGAAGAC
This sequence comes from Kazachstania martiniae, assembly GCA_003708925.3. Taxonomy (NCBI): domain Eukaryota; kingdom Fungi; phylum Ascomycota; class Saccharomycetes; order Saccharomycetales; family Saccharomycetaceae; genus Kazachstania; species Kazachstania martiniae. The sequence continues at coordinate 154,275 of PPOM03000337.1, forward strand.
AGATTTAGTAGAAAAACTGTGGTGAGGCGGTAACGCTCTCCTTGAAAACGGTGTTATTTGAGTCAAAAATCTTTACAAAATGCGATATATCTGTGTATATATGAGTGCGTGTGAGGGTGAGGGTGTGTTCGAAACCTAAGAGAGGCAAAATTCTTTTCTTGAATGATTTAATAGATCTTTGAATAAACGGAGTTTATATTGGCTGATCACATGTGGAAAAAGGATGTTTCTTGGCAAGTCAAAATACAAGATTAAGGCATTAATTCAAGTTACTTGGATTTAGACATATTAGTCATAGTCAAAATGGTAAAGATGTGGAAGCATGCTTACCAGTTTATAAGACCACGTAATTATTCTAGTTTTAAGACAGTAAATTTAGATCGTTTAACTCAATATCTACAAGAGGATGGCATACCAAACCTTTTACTCAAAAATTTTGACTCTGCTTGGTTAAGTAATAACATTAAACTAAACCTATTCCCATATTCTTTACCGTTTATACCGGTATTTCAAGGGCTGTCACAGTACAATACATCAATTAATGCCTTACGATTAATTACTAATAAGATCTTACTACCTAATAATAAACCGAAGTTACACATATCCTCGTTCGATTTGTTAAACTCAAACCAATCACAATTTAAAGATTATAAGTTTTTGACCAACAATACTAAGATTGTAGTCCATTGGCAAAGTTGTGCAAAAAAGAATCTGAGCGTTGCTAGCGATGATACTGTACCAAACAATCTAAACTCCTCAATGTCAGAAGAATTTGAAAATTATATTATTGATTTCATAAAAAATCCAACCGCTAATAAGCTGGAAAAAACGATGATGAATCAATTCCATTCCTCATCAGACAATAGTAATCATATATTGAAGGGAATATTTATATTTGAATTGAGTGAGGACAATTCTAATATTGATGTGCATACGATTGAAGATGTTCAATTGATGAAATTTAAGAAAAAAGTACAACAAGAAGGAGGTGCATTTGCATGTTAAAGCTCGAAAAAGATTTAGCATTTTTTAATTTTTTTTAAGTTTCTATTTCATTTTATAAGTTTGTGATTAAAGAATAAATGGAATCATCGAATATATTATTATATAAGGTAGAAAAATTTGTAATGAATTAATTATGAATATATGATGTCTTCTAAAATTTTTTATGCTCGTGTCTAACACTATTTGGTTAGAATTATCTATGCTTTTTATGATACCTGTCTCTCCAGTAAACGTGTATCTAAAAATAATGAAGCTGCTGAGTCTTTGCTATCGTATAAAGGCGAATCATGCTGGCTATTTGAGAACTCCAAACTTTTATCAACGTAATCTAAACATCTTGAAAGGGACCTCTCATCAACTTCTATAAGAGTTAATGTATCAACAATGATTCTACTCAAATAAAGAACACTGTATATGCTAGTCATATCCTGCCATACATATAAGGTTGGTTGACTATTCTTATAGGAATAAACTTCATTTTTATTAGCACTAATCATTGGTGCCAAGTAGAATCTGTAAATGAAAGCATGGGGATCCTTCAAGAATTCTTGAAAGTTTTCATCCTTTGGGTATTCTCTATCTATTGGCTCCTCAGATTCATCATTTGAAATAGCAGCATTCTTAAATGGACAATGACCAAATATTAGATATAATAATGTGACACCCAAAGACCAATAGTCAATTGATTTATTATTATAACTGGAAATACCATTGAATGTTTCTGGTGCACGATAGTTATCAGTTCCGATATGGAAATCTTTTGATTCCTCCGATATAGTGGCATGACCCCAATCAGCTAATTTTACATTACCCTCCTTAGTCAATAAAACGTTTTCTGGTTTAATGTCCCTGTGAGATATACCTAGTGAATGTGCATAATCAATAGCTGAAATTAATTGATGAACGACTCTTGTAAAATCTAACTGGATTAAAGATGGTGAATGAGAGTCACCTTGACGTTTTGCAATATCCAAAAAGTCATACATGTCACCACATTCACAATATTCTAAAACTAAAATGTAATAGTCGTTATACTCATGAAAATCTAGCATTGAACAAATATTTGGGTGTTTACTACCTAAACGTTTCATTACCTCATATTCATTCCTCATACCGTTTTCTGAAAACTTTGATTTCGGTATAACTTTCAAAGCGACTTCTCTATTTAAATCGGAACTCCATGCCTTATACACCGTGCTAAAAGAGCCTGATTGGATAGCTTTTAATTTACTGTACATTTTATTAATAATAAAAGTAATTTTTTTATGAAAGCTATTTTTAATTTAAAAATTTGTATTGCTCTATGCAATTGTTTAAAATTTGTTTGCCAATAATTATTGTTAGCTACAAATAAAGGAAATAACCATTAATATGATTAACCACACAGATCTAAATAAAGAAAATAATGAAAACTAAATAATAATAATAAGAAAAAGATTCTGAGGAAAGGAAATCTTGAAAAATAGTCATTGGAATTACTATAGATACATATATATATATGAAAGATCTAAGTTGATATATTGCCTATTGGTATTACCTATTCCCTTCAACACAAATATGATTATCACATCTCTGTTACCTAAGAAAAGAATGCTTGTACTGCAAATCACAGCATCTGGAATGATTTAGTTTTAAAAAATGGATGGGATCAATAATAAAAAAAAACCTTATACGTTCCTTTCAAGAGAAATTCCACATTAACATATCCAGAAAAGCGGAGGTCTGGTAAAAAAAAAAAAAAAAATATTGCATTCAACTGCATTATCAGAATAAAATAAAGTTTCTTATTAAACAAAAACTGTAATTAGACTATGAATTTCAACATTTTTGGGCAAATAAGCCTTAGAAATATAGTAAATATCCTTACATTAGGGGACACACTGACCGAAAAAATGAATAAAAAATCAAATATAAAAAATATACTGACTGAACTTTACATAATCATACCAGTATAAATTAATGTATACTACCACTATTTTTTAATTTTCTACTAGTAATTCTAACAATTATATTAATAATTAGATGCAAATCTACCATGCATGCATTAAAGAATTTCCTTTCTTAAAAACTTATTTAATTATTATTCTATCCTATTAGCTATCTCCGCGTGACAATTATTTTGTAAGAAAACTTCTAAGGAATGTTATTAGACCAAATAATTATCTTTGCGATGAGATCATTCATTTAAGTTTTTTATTTCAATCCTATTCTTTCTTTCTTTGGAAGAATCACTGAAATGTAGTAGAGCCTATATGGATGCAAAAAAAGAAGTTCAATGAAGGAGAAACAAGGAGCTAAGCAAACTGCCAATATTGTTCATCTACTTGAATGGCAGAAAACATTCCTTTTAAGAAGAGTTCGCACAAAGTACTTGTATCCCTAAGGGTATTCGGTAAACGAAAACGTGGCCGAGATCTTTTTTTTTGATTTTCTTTTGCATATGTTTGTGCTTACCCACGGAATCTTTTGTTCACATTTTCTGCAGATTTTTACTTGCATGTGAAAGGAGAATCAATTTATTTCACCCGGACAATGGGGGTAACAAATGGAATAAGAAAAACCTTATTTTATTAATTCAGTACAATTTGAAACTTTAATAATTCTTTAAACTCGGACAACCTAGACAGGTTCGTTGATTCGAAAAGTTACATGATTAAAAGTTTAGCGGTACGTCACATAGTTTAATGTTCTGTCTGTAAATTCTCCTACATCTTACATTTAGTTTCGAAGGAATGTTAAGCAACGCTTTGCCAATTGATTTTTGTTTCTTTTTCACTTTCATAGCAAGTTCATGCACATATTATGGATTTTAATCGGCTCCGTTTTCAAAAAATAATAGCCAGAATGTAGTAGTGTTCTCTAGAGTGAAAGAAAACATTCTCCTAGGGGCTTCCTTTCTTTACTACACTAGAACCTTTTAAAACCAAAATAGCAATCTTCGAAAGTAACTAGGAAATTTGCCATTAACTACTCATCACTATAGTAAAAAGCAACGAAAACCATTCTTGTTAGTATCCTTATTCAAGATGATAGTCTTTAAGGCTAATCTATGAATCTGATTTATAATAATCTATCGTTTCTTTAGTTACATATTTATTGAAGATCTCAATAAGTTATTTCACTATTCTCCCTCCTAACCTCACGTTCTGCATTTTATGTGGTTAGAATCTATGTCTAGATCGTTGAATCGTTACCTTTTTACATATAGGTGTGTTCTATGACGACAAAGCTTATGCTTCGTGGCATCTTGCTTGGTTACGTGATATTCTTTCTTTTTCCTTTGCGCGGAAATAATAAAGAATTAGTCGTGAATGGAATTCCAGCAGTCGTCGGAAATGCGAATGAGCTCATCTTTCTGTGCATATATGGCTGAAGACACTGTTGGATCTAAAATTATGCAAGCAATATCTCGAGAAAAAAAATGATAAAGGAACTACAGTAAAAAGGTGGACCACTTACATAAATGGTGATATTATATTATTTTAGAATTCAAGTTCGCGGTCAACATATTTAATACATGTTTTCTGCTTGTTTTCTTAGTGCATAATTCTACCCTGATATCTTGTCTTTACAATACGATATTCAAACAGAAACCTGCATTTATTAATTTATAGTATTACTGCCATATTAGAGAGTTACTGCAATTTTTTAGTTTGCTTCGCATTAGTTTTTATTTCTATCTGATAATTCAAATTGTCAAATAAGCTTTTCAATTTTGTAAAGGTTCTAGATAATTGATGGCGAGATTGACATGAGTAAAACAAAAAACTAAAAGCGATAGAAACGGAGCTGATGTAAGAGTAAAAAGAAGGTATGATGTAGATGTTACTGCGTATGTTTGTCAACTACATACTGTAAATTACATTTTTCTTTTTTTCTTTTTCGGTTTCTTTAAACTTTCAGTTAGTTTATTCTGAAATAAACTTTCTTTATTTATTACTTCGGAATGTTATATACGCTATATTTATTATACACTACCAAAGACAGTTTGAGCAAAAGTAGCAACACTAATACATGACGCAACAACTAAGTGCGTATTCATGGAGGTCAATCTTTTAGCTCCAAATAGTGGGGAAAGACAAGAAGAGCTTGAAGAAGCAGATTGTACTGGTTGAGTGGCCACCTTTTCATCCGAATTTACTGGAACAGAAGCAGATTGTTGCTGACCCTTGGCAAAAGGACATTGTTGAATTTCACCATTAGAATTCTTAACGGATGGATGATGTGGTGGTAGATTTGGACTATCATTTATCTTTTCTTGGTATTTATTAATTAGTGACGATACTGCCATTAGATAACCTGAGGATAATGGACCAATGGCTAAACCACATAATAAATATTGTGCTTCTTGCACGTTAGATGCGAAATAATACGCAAATCCAAAACCTAGTGTTGATAATGTTGCCAACGCTGATGTTGCAACACCAAACACACAAAAGAAGTGTCTAATACCATTTTTTAAAGTTCCAATTGGTGTTAAAATTTGTATAGCAGTTTGGGAAGATAATATACCAGCATAAAGACCAAGAGACGTAATCGCTAATCCCTTAGCTAACCCTAGTTTGTTAAAAGACATGTTTGTTGGTTATATCAAGCTCGATACCTGAGAATAAGAATAAAGAAAGAAATCAAAAAAATTATATAAGCTACTCAATCGAGTCGTTTATGATACTTTAGCTTTACGATAAGATTACAAAGAATGTGTTTTTCTCGGAAGTCATGTGATAAATTATTTCTTTTTTTCCCTTTTTCAAGATTTTATCTTGAGATTGTTTGCCTGAACTGAAGTTTGCCTTTTCCTGTAGGCGTATTTATCGCTGAATATAGTTAACTCCTAACTGGCCCGATTTTTATCAAATTTTATGTCTAGTCATTTCTTCGAATGTTCTGGCTAACAAATATCAATCAATATCAACTTTACAACAGAAAACAAACTAGTTCGTTAGTGTAATAAAAGATAATAAGGAAAATGCGAAACGTAAACTCACTCAACCTCTCTACTATTCCACATTCTTTGTCTGGAATTTATTTCTTCTATTCCTTAAGGGTCAGACCCGCACTGAACCCCGATTTATAAGAACACATAAATACGGAGACCGATAGTAGTAATTGAGAGGGGATATAGTATACAACCCCCAGCATGCCACCCATCTTATTTATAGGTAGGCTATCATGATCACATGACCATTTATTCTTAAATCTTAAAGGCACCTTCATGGAAATAATTAAACCAGCAATACGTACCACGTGTTGAAGTCCCGTATTTCCGCCAATCGACCGTACTACGAATACGAATTATACAAATCAAACACGATAACAAACGACTAAAATGTTTCTTTTAGGCCTGTAAAGGCCAGCTGCACAACAGTTGGATTGTTGTATTGATTAACAAATCTGTAGTATGTGACTAATTGTTCAAGTTGTAAAGAACAAACATTCAAAATATTGATGTAGGATTAATCAAAAACAATGATTGAAAAGATTAACACCTATGTGTCTTCATTATTTGACACATGTCTTATTTTTATTTTTGAACTAAGATATTTAACATTTAGTGGATGGTTGTAAGAAATGTAACCACGAGATGCTATTTTTTTATCCATTTTAGAAGTTTTTTAAATTTCTGAGGATGCATCAATTTCATCAAATATCCGCATCATTTACCTCCATCCAATTACTTAAGTGCAAGATGAGATCTATACATTTTTTCCAAACTTAGTTGTTACTTAATTTGTATTACAATATTGCTTGGTATGTATACTCAAGCCAATAACAAAATATTGTCATGAATCAAATTGCACATACCTTTCTAGTGTTTGCACTACAAGGGTTACCCCTCCCGTAGGCTTTAAATTCCTATATCCGAGCCATATTCATAGTTAACACATTTTTCCTCAGAATAGATCATCAATGTCACAGATTTGTATGCAATAGTTTCAATTTTTTTTTTTTTTTTTTTTTCATATTTTTCACTGTAATATTAAAGTCTGCGAACTTTTCTGTGGACATACTAATGTTTGATAGGAAACTTTGTAAATCTTGGATCCGTGCGAGTAATTATCTAAAAATTACTAACAAGCCTCACTAAATAGGAAATCCAAAAGATATGAACATTTCTTTTAATCTAACATACAAAACTAAGTGCATCTATATTAATGTACTCCTATCAGTTGTTGTCTTTTTGCATTAATTACCTTCCTTAGTGGTAGATCACAGTAAAACGCTGTATAAATGACAATCATAATTAATTATATATCACCTAATGATATTATCTGTTCTACATAACAATTCGCGTTCATATAACCTGTAATAGAATACTCCCCACCCACTGTTCTTTTATCCACATGTCAATCCCTTTCTTATTCTCTTCAAGGAGTTAAGACTGTAACCAAATAGAGAATGGCCACTTAATTGTATTACACCCAAGTAGGCTAGTTTCTCTGTTTGGAAAAGGATGTCAAAAAGCGATTGCTTTCTACAAAATTTTTACGTCCATCAGTACTTCATTCGTCTCTTACTAGTATGTGTTCAGTAGTTAAAAAACATTTACATTACCGAGATGCGTATGAAATGTAATATGTAAATGCTAGTATTTCTTTATATTTAGCTCCCTCCTAATGCGTAACGTACAGGGTCGTTGTGGCATACACTAAATTTCTTCGTTTCTCCGTATTAGATCTTCATTCGTAAGTGGTAAGAAATACAAAACAAATTAACCTATACCAAGGCATAAACACGACTAAAATAGTGTTCTTTTTAGTGTTTTACGTGTAAGATGGATTTCATACAAGTTACAAAGAAATGGCGAAGAACGCAAGAAAATTGCAATTGCAAATTAAAACTTCTCTTCATGTAAATTATCTTTTTAACACGTTAATTAAATATATTCTAAGCATTATCTTTTATATAAATACTTAAATGGATCATAGTTTTAAAAATCTTAGTTATTGAATTATACTAGTTTCTTACGTCCTGCTTTTTTTTTTTTTTTCTTTCTTTTTTTATCCTCTAAAATTGATGCAATATTTTACACACTGTAGCGTAATAAACTAAAGAAGCAAATTTGGTTGCAGCATTACAAATTCTCACAGAATAGAAAAAAAGATCGTAGAAATATTGCATGCGGTAGATAGGAATTTTTTTGCATTTAATTCTACCCCATTTTGACAAATTAATATATATTCATAAACTATTGTTGGTTGTAGTCACATTAAAAGTTTGAAAATACTACCGGAATCAATCCATCAAATATACACATTAAAAAATAACAATTATGGAATCAAAAAACAGTAACCTATTATTGTTTAACGAATTAAACCCCCAATTTTATTCAGCAGGTTTTAATGATTCGTTAACAAATCATAATTTAGGTATGACACATCAGCAGATAATGATGTCGGATAGTGAAAAAATAGACAATTATTTATCACAGTTTGATCACATTGTTCATCAAACGGTACAGAGTGCAAATGTTGATCTCCCAAACAACGATGATTCTTTGGGAAATAATAACAACAACATTAAGACTGGAAGCAATACTTTCGCTAATGACAATTCATCTAATAGCTGCAATGACAAAGTTTCAGAATTTGTAAGTAGTCTACAACTAGAAAAGTGCCTAAATGGAAGTTCATCTTTGAAATTAAATGATTATAAGAACTTCATTAATGTTAACTACCAAAATACGGTCCCTTATAACCCATTAACTTTATCGAATATTAACGTAGACTGGAAGAACATTGCAAGTCAAAAAAATACTAAGAACTTTACTCAGAATGAGATAACATTTTCTAATGTATCAAATTCACCAAATGATAATTCTTCTTTCCTAAGTAGAAGTGATTACTCTACTACATCTATGTCTTCTCTTTCCTCTTCTTGTCTTAGAACATCTTCCTGCGAAGAACAGACCGATTTGAGTACTGAATGTAATATTAATTTACAACATGTGGCCATGCCAATAAGAGGGAATAATAACATTTCTACAGAAGAGGTAAAGTCTACTAGTCAAAACGAATTATCTCTGGTACAGCAGTTACACAATGACCAACCATTGTTGAATGCAATTGCTGTTAATAAGAAAAGAGGAAGCTACCGTTGTGCTCATTGTCCTAAAACCTTTCTGAATATCTTTGATTATGCTGCGCATATGGATTCATATAATATAAACAGAGAATACAAATGCCCATTTGCTTTATGTCCATGGAAGATCTTGGGCTTACCACGCAGATCTGATCTAAGAAGACATTGTGCTATACAGCACAAACATGAATTGCCAAATGATTTAAAAGAATATTTAAATTTAAAGGATGAAACATACCCAACAATCAAATGTTCTAATAAAATATGTGGTAAAACGTTCTACAGGAGAGATGCCTACAACCGACATGTCAATATTGTTCATGGGACAAAAGATTCTAGGTTTAATAGGAGGGTACAGTCATTGCTCGCTGACTGTCCCCAATTTGGTGACGAACAAAGTAAAATAGAGTATATTAGAACTGCTTTGAAGCGCAAAAGTAAATCTAAGAGGATTACATCTTGAGTAATTTCTTAATCATTATTTCCATATTCATTAAACATCGCATAGCTATCAAATTATTAATAATAAATCACAGGACTTTAAAACAATATTTCCAACATTCATATTTACCAAAGACTTTAGTTAATAATAATTAGATTATCAATTATATAATGCACAGTTAACTAATTGATTAGCCTTCTTTATCTCATGATTATTTTTTATAAATTCGTTTGAATTTTTCATTCCAGATTAAAGGAATAGTGTCATCAAAGGGATATAAAAGGCATGGCCTATAACAAAAACTTGGAGTACGATCACTCAAATAAACATTCTACCAATCGTACTCATTAACCTGATGGCTGTATAAATCGGTATGTGCAATCTAGTACTTTTTGTAAAAAAAAAATTGACTATTTGTCGCACCCTTAGATATCATAAAGGGTCAGTATGACATATGCCTTTATTTTAAGGTAGGAAGGGTATATAAAGGCACACAATTTCTTATAATTTCTGCCCCCAATTTCAAAATAGAAGTAGTAAGAAGTAAGATATATATATTCTAAATAATGCCCAAATATCCAAAGAATAGCACTGCAGCAAATCTGAAAGCTGCTGGTACAGATATAGTCTCTGATTCTGCAAATGTTGATGAAATTTCTGCATATTCCCCAACTGATGCAACTACAAACCCTTCCTTAATCTTGGTTGCCGCTGAGAAGAAAGAATATAAAGCAATCGTGGATAGGTCTATCGATTATGGTAAGAAAAATGGAAAAAGCTTAGAAGAGCAAATAACCATAGCATATGATAAGTTGACTGTAGAATTAGGTGCTGACATCCTGAAGGTAATCCCTGGAAGGGTTTCTACAGAATTAGACCCAAGACTATCCTTCGATAAGAAAAAGACTGTTGCCAAGGCTCTAACTATTATTAATCTATACAAAGAGGTTGGTATTAGTAAGGAAAGGGTATTAATCAAGATTGGGTCAACATGGGAAGGAATTCAAGCAGCTAAGGAGTTGGAGAGTGAACATGGGATACATTGTAATCTGACTCTTCTATTTTCCATGCCACAGGCAGTTGCATGCGCTGAAGCTAAGGTGACCTTAATTTCCCCATTTGTAGGGCGTATATCAGATTGGTATAAGAAGCACAAGAAAGAGGAATTTTCGGTAGACGACGACCCTGGTATTTTATCAGTCAAAAGAATATATAATTATTATAAGAAACATGGCTATAAAACGGAAATCATGGCAGCGTCCCTAAGGTCAGTTGAGCAAGTCAAACAACTTGCTGGATTAGACAGAATGACAGTACCATTAAAGTTATTTGACGAATTATTGAAAACAGAAAATGAAGTTCCTCAAATATTAAATGTCCAATCAGCCCAGAAAGAAGGCGATGAAAAGTTGACCTATATCAACAATCAATCTAAATTCCGTTACGCAATGAATGATGATGCAATGGCAACCGAAAACTTGGCAGCTGGTATTAGAGGCTTTACAGAAGCAGCAAATAAAATTAGTAAAATGATTGAGGAAAAGATCAAGGATTAGCTGTAAAATTTTTATATAGTTTCTTTAATGGCGAATATATGCTAAATGTATTAAAGCGTACAAGTTTAAGTGTCTAATTCACTCACATGTGTCTCTTATAATAATCGGTGTATGGTTTATGTATCTCAATCTTTCATTATCGGAAAATCGTGGCCTCCTTGTAATGTGTATTTTGTGATTTGTGTGTATAGTCTTCGACATTATAGCAAGGGATTTTGCACATTTGTTCTGCAATGTTGAGGTTTCTGAATTTATAACAGTCGGTACAGTTGTGCCAACTTTATTATTATTATTAGTTGATAATGGTACTTCATCAATTTGTTGTGATAGCTTTATGTTTGTATCAGGTTCTCTGTTTCTACTTGTGTCGGTATCGATTTCTTCATTGACTTTAACGCGCATATTTCTTTTGCTAGGTCTCTTCATATTCTGAGCTAACGATCCAGGTGAAATCTTTTGAGGTGGCTTAAACGGCCCATTGAATTTCAATGCTAGACCTGGACCACTAAATGCTGGACTATTTGCAGTGTTTAGTTCTTGTTTTAGACTTATTAGATGTTTTTTCCTTATGCCTGGTCCAGAAACTATAGGCGACGACTTTGGTATTGTTTTACGTGACTCAGTTTTTACACTTGGCTCAGTACTACTAGCTTTCATCCCATTGATTTCTCTCTCATACTGGCATGTTATTTCATTTATTATAACAAGGAACTGACCAAAAATTTGATGTTCATCATTGCCAAACCCTTCTTGGTTAAGTATACAATCGATTTCCTTTTTATTAGTTTTGAATGAGCTGCTTAACAGGACGTTATCTACTTCTGAATACAAAAGAAATCTACCGTTTAATTCAAAGTACTTAAGTCTTCCATCATGCCATATCTTGTGCTTTTTCCGTATCTGATTTGTGTACTGACAAGTAAATTCGACTACATGTGAGATCATAATATGAAATACTATTTGTAATTTATTATAATGCAAATGTCTATCTATATGCTAACTATATATAACTTAACTATGTATATATATTCTATTGTCTCTAATCGCCTACTTAACAAAATCAAAGTAAGCTTTTTCAATTATCAGAATTGAAAAAAAAAAAGTTCCGATCTATCAGAATTTTATAAATCATCCACCCCTAGTTAAACCAACACCAAACCCTACGCCTATACATGCCATAATGGCAAGCACTTCTAATGTACCTAAGTAAAAACACAATTTTCGGAACCATTTCATATCTACGTACCAAACGAACCCTCTTAATAAGCCAATTCTGTGTTCTGAATTTAGTAGTAATTTCATTAACCTATAGTCAGAAATCCCTGCCCTCGAACCTATTGCTATCATGAAAAATAAGGGTGGAATAATCACACAGATTAGAATTACTTCAAAAATTCTCCATAGACTGAACATATCCATTATACTGTTTTCTTGAGAATCATAAGATGCAACAGAATTGGAATCTAGATGCTGAATTGGAATACCAGATCCCATCCCAAACTTTTCTTCATCTAAAAATTCAGCATTAGCTTCAGTATAATTATAATTTTTAACTTGGTAATTGGAGGGATTTATTTCTTGGTTACTGTCATCAAGCAAATTCGAATTCCTAATTGAAGAACTAATAGTTGTTGGATTTCTGGTTAATGTATTATTGGATATTTGATCGATTGCTAAGTCAATTTCCGAGTTAGTCATTTTACCATTGTGGCTTGGATTTGGTGAATAATTAATTGGAGCAGTAGTATTAAATCTTGTTGGACTTGCAATATTTTGGAAAACTGGTATGCTACTGCTACGGTCTGTCTTAGGCTTTGTAGGCGAAGGAATTAAAATCTTATTGATTAATGATGGACTTTGGATTGTTTTAGTCATCCTGTCCGAAGGGGATTTAAGTAGAGGTGATCTCACCAACTGTTGTGGGATGATATTTGATTCACGGTTTTGAATCTTTTTTGGTATATGATATTCATGTGGTTGAAAGTCCAAGCTTTGCAGACTTGGATAACTGTTTAATTGTACAGTTTTTACGGTACCTACATCTCTTCTTAGTAACTGAACTGCTTCCTCAATGGCTGGTTCTATCGTCTCATCGTACTGATATGAAGATGAGTTTGTATGTGTATGTGTAGAACCGGCATTTGTTTTTACATCACTAATGTTTTCCCCATTAGACTCGATTGTTATTGGGTGGTCATTGTAAAGAGAAGTGAAATTATGGACGGTATCACTTTGATTTATCTGCGTACTAGACTGGTCCATGGTATTAGCGATTATTGGACCAGAATTTGGTGAATTATGACCAACAAGATTACTATCATTGCTTGTATTTAGGATGAACGATGTAGAGATGGTGCCAATACTATTACCTCCATTTTGGCCTTCGTAAAATGGTGATTCTTCTCTTTCTGAAATTGAATTATATTTAGAATCACACCTAGAGGCAGGACTAATTTCAATTGCTGAGTGAAAACCGATATCTGTGGTACTTGTGGTAGATATTTTATAGCCATCTCTTCTATGTGCCTGTGAAGTAACTTCGTCTGCAATATTTGCATATTTGCTCTCTTGTGTTTGGGCCAACTGCTGCACAAAAGTATCTATTTTACTCCCACTGAGCGAAGATACTATACTGTCTGCTGTGATATTTTGGGTATCTGTAGGTGACGCGGTATATTTACCTGTTTTGTCATGGTCAAATGATATATTAACTGGACATCTGTTTGGTATCGTATCTAATGTAAAATCATCGGTTACACGTTGTATTGGTGATTCTTCGGTTAGTTTGTTGTCATCATTGCTGTGCTGTTTTGGTAGTCCTTCGATAAGCAAGGAATCTGATTGTGAATAATCTCTGTGAGTCCTATGAATGTCGCCTTTAGTCTTGTCCTCGGGACTGCTGTTTAAGTCTTGTCGTGATCCAAACTCTGACGATTCCATTGGATAAAATATTATCTGAATAAGTGAAAGAAATAACTGTTCTTGTTTTCACTTTGCCAAAGGTTAAACGTAAAGGGAAATCTTTCTTTCAGAAAGATATGAAACGCATACTTAACAGTTATATATATGTTACATATTTACAAAATATTTCGCAATATTCAATAACAACAACTCATTAATTCTCGGCAGCTGTACAACATATTTCTGTAAATATATCAATAAACAAATGATATTCAATTACTGGTTCTAGAATGGATAACAAGAATGACCAACCTTTCCATTATAACCTCATCGCTCTTATTACAACTGTTTTGTTTGTTTGTTTTTTTTCAAAATAATAAAATATAATTTCTAAAAATCGCTGGTGTTTACGTGTTTAAGACGCTTATTATTCCTAAAGGGGAAGTGTAAGCTGCTTTTGCTGGTTGAAGACCATTGAAAAAAAAAAATCTCAGGCCGCATTGTTCTGGTTCTATTTCAGATCTTGTGTTTACAGATTATTCATGTTTTCTGTTATGGTGTGCTTTCTATATTTGTTTATATAAATAATATTATTTATAATGGTTTCATGACTTCATCGTATAACATTTGTTTTAGAGTGTCTATTGAAACTTCCTCGTCATCTGCTCTTTTAACTTCGTTATCCCATTTCCAGAATTCGTCATTTAGATCCAATGGTGGATAATCTGGTTCGTCATCAGGATCATGATATGTAGCTAAGTAAGGATGGTTTAATGCTTCTTCAGCACTGATTCTTTTATGTGGACTAAACATTAACATTTTTGTTAGAAGGTCTAGCATGTCTGGATTCAGTGTACTTACGTTATTTTTACCATTGTTTGTAAGGACCAGATCCCATGGCAACCTTGGCTTCATTGGTAAATTTGCGATGTATTCCTTTGCACGCTGTGAGCTAATTTTTTCAAAATCTTCGTATGACGGAGTACCTAATACTTCTAGAATTAACCATAACTGGTGATGGTAATCTCTGCCAGGAAATAATGGTTTACCAGAAACCATTTCGGCAAGAATACAACCAACAGACCAAATATCCATTGCTGTAGTATATTCCTGAAATGTTAGCATGATTTCAGGTGCTCTATACCACCTAGTGGCAACATATTCTGTCATGAACCCCACTAAAGTCTCTCTCGAATCACTACTGCTTGCTTGACATCTGGATAGACCAAAGTCACAAACCTTTAGATCACAATTGGAGTTAAGTAGTAGGTTTGATGGTTTCAAATCACGATGTATTACTTGTGCACTATGTATCGATTTCAAAGCCCTTAGGATTTGGTAAGTGAAGTACTGAATATGATCATCAGTCAACGGCGAGGTATTTCTATTATTTATAATCTTCTGTAAGTCTGTCTCCATAAGTTCTTGAACAAGGTAAACAGCATTCATTTTCTCTATTTTAATGGGGCGTACTTTATCCAGTATACTAATAATATTTTCATGATCATGGAAGTATCTTAGTAGTTTTATTTCACGTAAAGTTCTGGTAACAAACATTGCTTTGCTAAATGGTTGTATCTTCTTAATTGCAACTTTTACATTTGAGGGCTTATGAATTGCAGAGCAGACTGTTCCATATGCACCTTCGCCAACTAGATCCACTAGTTGATATTGTGATGGTATATCGAATGTAATTGTTCTTGACATCTGTGGGGTATGCCTTTTTTAATGTATGGTCGAATATTAATATGTGTACTTATGTATGTGTCAACAGATATTATTAATATGTCTGAGTTTAAAAGTCACGGTATACCTATATGTGCATTATTTGAACATTTTGAAATTAATCTTTTACTACAGACTGTCATTAATGGCTTTTTCCACTCTATTTTTTTTCCACTTCCAAGATTCAGTGGTTGTCTAACTCTGAAAATTTATTAAAAATAGAACCCGGCATCACCGTAGTAAGCATTTTTAATATGATCTACCTAAACGAAAATATAACAATGATTCTATTACACATTTAGTGAAGACTTGTATTGGTCGATGATCCAAAATCTTCATCAAATACATTTTTCAGTTGGTTGTTTGGTGTACCCCATCTATTTGTCAATTGATCTGATGTCAGTAATTGGTAATTTCTAAACGAGATCAAAAATAATATAACATTTCGTGAATGTTTCAGGTTGAAATATGCTATACTTAAATAAATTATTTTTATTACATTTCATATACATTAACTAATTTTATGTGTATTTAACAACTTCATAGAGAATACAGTTTAAAGTTTGTCATTCTTAATCTTAAAGGCTTAGCTGTTTCCATTGGAAAGTGCCAGAGAGCTTATTAGAAGATATGTATTTCCACTCATTTAAATAAACCACTGAAATGGATCAATATTTCCACATAACCGAATCTTGCATAATTTACATATGGACGAAGAGTAAAATAAAATATTCTTCATAATTGGGTCCATATCAAATTATCTAGTCATTTTATGTCAGTGACAAAGATGTGACATGCCATTATTCAGTTCTAAACTTTTGACCATTGCAAAATCAATAATAAAGAATATAATTCAAGATGGTGATAATTATTATTTCTGTATATAGATTAAGAAGGCAACCCTAATAATCTTCATTAACACTAGGGAACAACGTTCTAATTCTCGACAGTTTAAACTACCGAGCATTAAAAATATACATTCTGAAAAACTCTCTCATTTGAATTGGAAAATTGACGAGTGTTATTATTGAAACTTATTTCTAAACTAATAGGTACATTTTTTGCCTCAGAAAAGGATCTAAAATAGTAGTACTGAAATATAGTATTAAAGAAACGGATGAATTAAGAAAAATCTACAAAATAAAATATGTTATAAATGAAATACAAAGAACACCTATCTTTAACTATCCCTCCATTTACACCTACACATTGACTTGGTTATATCCACAGTTGGTCGTTAGATGTTAAACGATTGATGATTCAAAATAGAAAGTATTAGACGTTCTTGTATTAATATATTGTCGAGTAATTTACCTTATCTTGCAACACTCAAAATTGTAGAGTAGATATTTGTTTCATAACTTGCCCAGATCAACAGTGAAAAGTTGACAACGAAACGATGTTTGTTTGAACAAATACTTTAATAAACACATATGCTACTTTCTATACTCTGTGTCTACCTAATTTGTGTTGTTGTTTCGAGTCGCATCGAATTTAATAGTATTTATAAGATTATAATCAGTTTTTATTATCAGAATAACAAGCAAATATATAATACCGCCAAAACACTTGAAAAGCTGCTTAAGGGAATCGAGTAGCCATTTTTAGATTGGATTGCAATACCAGGGCTATTCCCTGTAGTAGCCGCTGATGGTCTCTGTTGTTGTAGAGATGAAGAAATTATGGAAACAAATGTTTTAGGAATAGATGATCCTTGTAGTTCAAGAGTAGTAGCACCTATTTCATTATGTCCTGCATATCCAAAAGAACTACCAGAGTTGTCAGACGGTCTAGTAGTAGAGTCTATGTCGCAGTTGGCACCAGATATGGCCCCAGAGTTGGCATTAAGTTCACGAGGTTGACCAGTTCTGTTAGCTGAGTCATTACCACCTTTGTCGTTAGAACAACTATTAATATTACCATTATTTCGGAGGCAGTCCGTGAAAGTATTGCTGACGTGAAAGTACTAGTCTTAACTGCAATAACAGAGGAAGACCTTTTTTAATGTAAATGATGCACCTGGTGAAGGATAAGTAACGTCTAACAATTTTAAAGTGCAATCATTATATGTGTGTCTCGAACTGGTAAAAGAGACGGAAGAAACATGCAAGGTAGAAAGAATAGCACTGGAAAGCGTAGAAGAAGAACTATTATATGAACCTTGTCATCCCGAAGGATTGGCTGTTACAACTGAATATATGGATGATACGGCTGAGGATACGAATAAGTACCTGAAGACTTGGATGACGCAACTGACGGCATTGATGATACAGCTGAAGCAGAAGATACTGCGCAAGAATAAGTTGGGATTTCTGATCCCAATCCATGGCACAGCTTCACATAGCATACTTTTACCTTGGTTGCTCTCAGCGAGAAAGGGACTTGAATATCTTAGTCTGAAAGTGAAGTCGCTCTCTTCCTCTAAAACATTTATTTATGTCATAACCTTACCAATATACACAGATTGCTTATAGTCTCGAGAGTCTTTATCAGTAATAGAAAGAATGCCTGTAGTGAAGTCATAGCTGCGATTTTCCATATTCACAGTTAGTGGTATCGCACTATCATAACCGTAATTAGCTACTTTAGGGATTCCATTACAGTTGCCACTAATATATAAAAGCGCAGGACGGCCTTCTAAATAAATGTTTTGGTTCCCCAAGAGAGATGTGTCACTTATGATTAAAAGGACAGAATTATCATATATAGTTCCCAAACCAATGGCTCCATTTTCGCCAGCTGAAATACAGCCATTGCCATTCCAGATAGTATTTGGTAATAAAACTGTGTAATTACGACATATGATACCATCATTTCGAGAAAAGGTCTTTGCAAAAATAATTCCATTAACCTGCTCATTTGATCCACGAGGACTGTTATTACTGAATGATAATAAACCAGTGTTGATCAGTGAATCTGGTTTCATAGTGTGTAAATTGGCAGTCGTAATGCCAGAACCTTCAAAAAACATTTTATAACTATTTTCAACATTGCCACCAGTCCAATTTATTTTGGATGTAGCAGACGAGTTGCTGCTGTCAACGACAATAACAGCAGCATTTTGTAATGTTGGGCCAGTAACCCCAGTCTGAAGGGTATCGTCACTAGAATCAATGTCACCAATAACCAGGGAACCTTCAACATTAATATTACGACGAATATTTTTGCATATTTACATGAACTAAAGCTAAATAATCCTCACATTTTACTTCGATATCTTTGGTAGGATCTATTGGCCCAGGTAGAATAGTCCCAGCAGCGCACACATTTCTAATGGGGAGCAGAATTGAGAGCAGAATAGGAATTAAGTAGTTAATATGCATGTCTACAGTTTTGACAATTTTCTTAAGCTATATGTGGCTTATGAAGCCGTTTAAGAAAGAAGCAGAGAAGTAGGGAGGCAGCAATATTAATTTCAATAAAGTTAAATGAAATATGTTTATTTTAGGCTGCTCATGTAAGATAGAGATATTCTCCTCTATCTGCTAACTTGGCTAATGGAACTTGTAATCTTATGTCTTATATAATGAGCCTGTTTCTCAATATTGTAATTATGTCTGAACTTACAGATATAAATGTTAGCTGTAGAAAAGATATAAATTAGTAATAACAAGCTAAAAGATCAAAGTCTGTAACAATTTAAAGATAATTACAAAATAAATAATACTTATAATTACCGGTTAATAAGAAAATCAATTTAATGGTTATCCCTCTATTTATACCTTTTGGTTAGATAGTTCCTTAGATGGTCATAAATAATTCGTGTCGACGTTGAAATGTATGTCACTCTGTAAGGACAGAACCACGGTGCAATTGATGTCATCTCACCTGTCATTTCATGTCTCTTACTCTTACAACACGATATCCAGTTCGTATCACTAGCATTCGTATTTCCTTATGGTTTATAATAATATAATATCTAATGTATGTCTATTATTATTTCCAAGAACCATGAGTTTATATCTTACGACATTCCTCGTATCTCGATACTAATAGTTATATATTTTTTATAATATCTTTTTTGTTTTTATTATCAGTTCCTCTGACAGGTAAGTGTCAGTATTTTATCTTTTAATTGCTTTTTCCTCTGTTTTTCCTGATGTATCTAGGCACGCTTCATATTATTTTAACTTATGTTATAATAATATTGTTTAACTGTCATGTAGATCAACAACATGGTCATTATAATTAATGCCTGAATTCATTACTTTATTGTTATATCTCATATAATCGATCGACGCGTGTTTTATTACCTCTCCCATATAGTTTGCGATAATTCTTATACTTTTAATTAATAATAACTACTAATTTACTAATTATCAGCAGAAGATTTAAAAGTTCAACAAAAATGACCTTAGTGAGCAAAACGCTATTTCTCTGAGCCCTGCTATATGATTTTCCTTATCTGATGAGAATAGTTCATGAGTAACATACAGGGGATTCAATACTAAACAATTATAGCACCATCAACCCACGCTTTCCGTCGTATCGGTTTAAGTTTTCTCCTAAGAAACCACTGCGCTTTATGTAAGAAATCTTAATATCACGGATAATTTCTAAAAGTGGGATCTATAGTAAATCACTAGTGTGTGGGTAGGATTTGCAATCTGATTCCATACACATCAATCATTTACTATGTCAATCATTACCAAGAACTGCAAAGGCTGTATTTACTAAAGCAGGATACACTAGACTCCTTAAATGGCTATCTTCTCATTTTCAACCGAGAGAGTCAGATTGGGATGTACACTTACAGGGTATTACCTAAGTTGGATACTTCTTACCTAAATTTATTTGTATATAATAGTAAGAAAGTATAACTTCTTAGCTGGGTCACTAAAACCTTCCCTTTTCAAGCCTCTATTTTTACCATATATATAACAAACTTTTAGTGATAGCTTCAAGTCACTCTACTGTTATTAAAATGAAGACTGAGAACTTAAGTACTATTCTTCTCTCAATCCTACCCCTCATTAGTAGCGTCTCCGCTACAGGGACTATCCTACCTGGACCCATAGGTCCCACTGAAGACATCGATGTAAAATGTGGGGATTATTTAGCTTTGATTCATGGAGGCGCACAAAATATTGGAGGTAATGTTAATGTTGATGGTTCTCTGTTTATCGGCAAGGCAGATTCCAGTGATTACGACTTTGAAAGTACATTTACTGGCTCGACATTGCAAAATAAAGGTGCTATCGTCATTGACAGCAAGAATACATCCGGGGCAGCCAATATAGAATGGGCTGGTGGTAAAATTGAAAACAGTGGTAAAATATTTTTTAATCGAATTAACCAAGGGAGCGATAAAACAAACAATCTGGTGCCAGATTCTCTGGAAAATACTGGTTTATTATCGTTCAGTGCTATTGGCATGACTAGTATGAACAATAATCTCCTCTTAGGAAAAAGCTTTGCCAGAAATGATGGGACTATTTGTCTTACCGATACTATTCTGTATCCAAATGCTACATTAAGTGGCAATGGCTGTATTTATGTCAGAGAATACTCAGGTGTGGCTGCTGGATTACTTACTGATTCCCCAACGTTAGGTAACCAAACTATATATTTAGAAGGTTCTACTTCTTTACTTAGCTTCTACGGGAATTATAATGGGAGCCCTAGGGTAGCTAATTTTGGTAATAGTGCTCCGATCGGAGTATATTATGGTGGGAGAATGGTTAATATTGTAGGATACGATTATAATAGTACAGGGATTTTGGCAATAACTGATGATTTTCAAAGAAATTATACTGTGAACATTGGTAAGGGTTATGACAAAAGTAAATTTGCTCTGAACGGTTTCATAACTTATACAGATCCAGTACCAGCTGAGAGCAACCAAGCTAATTGCATACCATGTGAAGCTGTGCCATGGATTGGATTATCGGATACATCTTCGTCTTCTTGTCCTGTATCTTCTTCTGCTTCGTCTTCTGCTGCTGTTTCTGCTGCTTCCTCTGAATCTTCAACCTTCTCTCATAGGTCCTCGGTAATGCCGTCATCATCACCATCTTCTGGGTTACTCAAATCTTCGACTACTTCACCTAAATCCTCCACTCTCTCATCTGAATCCTCCACTCTCTCATCGAAGTCCTCAGTTGTCTCATCTGACTCTTCCACTGCTTCACCTGAATCTTCCACTGCTTCACCTGAATCCTCCACTGTCTCATCTAAATCCTCCACTGTCTCATCGAAGTCCTCAGTTGTCTCATCTGACTCTTCCACTGCTTCATCTGAATCTTCGACTGTTTCACCTGAATCCTCAATCTTCTCTCACAGATCCTCGGCAATGCCATCATCATCACCAACTTCTGGATTACCCAATTCTTCAGCAGTGTCATTCAAGTCTTCCACATGGGGAGGATCATATAATAGTTTATTATCTTCCTTGTCGAATACTGTTTCTTCTACAGTAAAGAAATCTTCTCCTAGTACTCTAGTTACAGTTGATATTGTTACATCAACAACTAGTTCAGGGACTTCTCTCCAAAACGATGGTAATATTAATAGTTCTGGCTCCAACTCTGGTTCCAACTCTGGTTCCAACTCTGGTTCCAACTCTGGTTCCAACTCCGGCTCCAACTCTGGTGTCGATTCAGACCCTAATGCTGGCTCCAACTCTGGCTCCAACTCTGGCTCCAACTCTGGCTCCAACTCTGGCTCCAACTCTGGTTCCAACCCTGGCTCCAACTCTGGCTCCAACCCTGGCTCCAACTCTGGTTCCAACTCTGGTTCTAACTCTGGTTCCAACTCTGGCTCCAACTCTGGCTCCAACTCTGGCTCCAACTCTGGTTCCAACTCTGGTGTCGATTCAGACCCTAATGCTGGCTCCAACTCTGACGCATACTCTGAAGGAATCATTGCTACTGCTGGAAACAATGGGGCAGAAAGTGATACTACTAAACTACAAGAATCAGCAGGTCCCAAACCATTTGCTTCTATAACTCCTTTATCTCTACAACAACAGGGGCAACAAACGGCCACTGCGGTTGCTGCTCCTAATATTGCAGTACACTCTGAAAATGGTTCCTCGACTAGTTTCACTAGTTTTACAACTCTTTTTGCAATGTTGTTTATTAGCTTGTTGTTCTGATAAAAAGCACAAATGTGAGTTTTCCAAATACTGTCATATTTGGCAAGTCTGAAACCTTAACAGACTTTTTGGTGAAAAACATTATAGAAAATAGTGTTCATAATTAGTGAGTTAGTAGATAGCATCAATTAAGATTATAAGCAGTATCTTCTTAAACTATAAAGAGAAGTAATAAATAAACGCCAATTGATAATATAAGATATAAGTGACAAGATTGGCTCTTATTTTTGTAGTTTATTTCTGAACTCATAGACATAATTGTTTGTTGTATAAGATGTCCTAATTAGTAATATCTAAATATAGCATTAAGGTCTCTATCGAGTTGAAGATAAGCTACAGACTAAATAAATCTTATCGTTACTGGAATAATGGAAAACTTAACTTGTTAATTATTCCTCTGTTTATCCGTTTTGGTTATATAGATCTTTAGATGTTTATCTTAGATAATTGTTGAACTTTTAATGATTCAATGTTAAAAGTTTCATAGCTCGTATTTATTATGAAGTCTTTACCTAAGTTGTCAGGATATTGAACTGTGTCCTTCTCACATAATTAATATACAAATAATCAACTGTCCTAGTTCTTTGTGATCATATAATCATAAATTTATATATGATGACATTCCTCGTATCTCGATACTAATAGTTGTATTTCTATTTATTATCACTTCTTCTTCCAGATAAGTGTCAGTATTTTATCTTTTAATTACTTTTTCCCCTGTTTCTACTGATATGTTTTAGTACTGTTTGTGTTGGAATAAACTACATAGTGACAACCTTATGAGAATTATAATATGTCATAGCGAAAAATGTGTGACCCATTAATATGTGTCATAAAATAACATAGTGTATATTATGTTACCTATAAAAAATGGATGCACAATAGTCTAGTGTTGATAGTAAGTTTTATCAGGGCAAAAGATCTATAAATTGACCTATCATGGCGTTAATATATAAAAGGAACAAGTTGTCACATTACCCTTATAATTCATATCTGAACTTATTATATTAGTGTTATATTTTATATAAGAAATCGACGTGTGTTTTATTACATCTCTTATATAGTTTAAGAAGATACTGCTAATACTCTTAATTAATACTAAATACTAACTTACTAATTATCAACAATATTACTAATTGGAACCTTTTTGTACAACTAACATGTATGTCTATGAGTTAAGAAATAAACTACAATAATAAGAATCACTCTCGTCAATTAAAAGTTCAACAATATTTAACTGTTACTTATATAAACAGTAAATGATGAGTTTTTCCAACAAAATCAACATGTTAGTACGGTTAGGATAACTGTTAAATATAGATAAAATTTTCAAGGAAAAAGGCAACTTGGCCGAGTGGTTAAGGCGAAAGATTAGAAATCTTTTGGGCTCTGCCCGCGCAGGTTCAAATCCTGCAGTTGTCGTTATTTTTTATATTAGTACAGACCATTCTTCCTAGAAAATAAATGTTCCTGAAATATCCTTGTATAATATTTTTAACAATGGATATTATATGTATTAAAAATGACTACAAATTATATATTAGGAGTAATACGAATATAATGTACCTGTGTTGTTGTTGTTGTTTTTACTTATCGTTCTTGAAAACTTTTCTATACTGATTTTTACTCATTTTTAACTGATTTGAGCTGGTCCGGTAATACCAGGGATTGAAATTCTCAATCTGTGAGTCACTGGTAACTTTGGAACAACACCAACTAATGTTGTTAACATAACATTAAAAGTGAAAAATTTGAAATCGTAATCAGCATAATGAGTCGAAATTATGAATAAAACAATAGGTAGAATGATTAAAAACTTTCTGGTTGGCGTGTATAGAGTTTCGTGATCAATCTGTTCCCACATTGTTAAATTATCGTAAGCACCCCCATTGAAGTCAAATGGCGTACCTTTGATTAAGTGGAACATAACGTAAAAACCAACAACATAAGTCATGTTCGTTAAGGTCCAAGACCAAATTGGTGTAATACCTGGGAACAACTCGTAGAATATTTTTAGTAAAACAATGACTACAACATGAATAAACCACGCACCTGGTTGATCAACCCAAGATGCATTCATATTTGGTAACATTTGTTGATCATTCTCCTCTTCAAAAGTTTCTTGTTCGACGTGTGATATAATACTTGAAGATCTTCTTCTTCTGTGATCCTTATAAGGACCATTAGTAGAAGAGGGCTGTTTTGCTGGACTCTGTGGATTGATTGATATGGAACTTGTCCTTGATCTATCTGAAATTGAAATTGTTCTAGATCTGGTTAGAGAATTGCTGTTGTAGGAAGGGAATGGTTTTAATTCTGCCTGTTCCTGTGAATATGTAGAATATGACTGTGTATGTGCTTCTTGCATTATTAGAGGATTAATTTTATATGCTTCTTATCCTATGTGTTACAGAATAAGTGTAATATTGTTTAAAGGGGGCTTTTCATATATATAGGTATTTATGTCATATATATTTTTCTCGCTGAGCTCTTATAAAAAATGATGAAACGACTGGGAAAACAATATCTTGCTCATCACATGACCTAACCCCATCGAGAAATCTAAAAAAAAAAAGGTTGAATCTGAAGAATAAATTGGGGATTTCAAAATAATCGGTTTGTCAAATCCAATTAATACATGCATACAATCAAAGGAATATATCAATAATAAACAACAACAATGGTTTCTGCTCAATTTGAAGAAAAGGCTAAGGCTGTCAATGACTTACCAAGTAAACCATCCACTGATGAATTACTAAAGTTATACAGTTTATACAAACAAGCCACTGTTGGTGATGTTAACACTGAAAGACCAGGTATTTTCAATATTAAAGATCGTTCTAAGTGGGATGCTTGGAATAAGCTAAAAGGTATGTCCCAAGAAGATGCTGAACAGGAATATATCAAGTTGGTTGATGAATTATTTGCTAAATATAAATAATTATAAATAATTGAATTCTATATAATTGCTACGTACTGAAGAGATAACAGCTTTCTTTTTCTATTACTCGCTTTGAATGGGAACCAAAGAAAAAAAAATTAAATATTAAAAACGGCTTCTGAACACGTATAGATCGTTGAATTTTTACATACAACAGATCAATCAAACGGAGTGTTAAGCATATATATAGATAGATTATCCAAGATGTTCAATGCGACGTTAGCTATAGATGAACATCTTATACCATTTGATGATACCTTTATACTATACAATCCAAAGGATATAATTAGTATAATTAGCGCATATTTTTCATTGCTACCTATCTTAGTATTGACATTTTATCTATCTTGGTTAATAATTACACGAGAAATTGAAAGTTGTATAATAGCTGGAGGACAACTTGCTAATGAATTTTTGAATAAAATTTTAAAAAGACTAATTAAACAACCAAGACCATATCAAAGTTTATTAGGTCCAGGTTATGGTATGCCAAGTGCACATTCACAATTTGTTGGATTTATGGCAAGTTATATTACATTAAGAATATTATTTAAATGGAAAACATCTAATAAAATTATTAAAATTATTCACATTTTAATAATTAATTTAATATCAATTATAACATGTTATTCAAGAATTTATTTAAAATATCATAATTGGAATCAAGTTATTGTTGGTATAAGTGTTGGTTTAATGAATGGTACATTATATTTCTTAACAATTGATATTATTCGTAATTTAGGTATAATTGATTGGTTATTAACTTTTAAAATAATGAAATTGATGTATATTAAGGATACTTGTAATAATAATCCAATTACCTTAGAAGAAGAATATATCAATTATAGGAAATATATTGCCGCCAAGGAAAATAACAATAACAATAATAATGATAATGATTATGATAATAGGAATGATAGTAAGTTCATTAAGAAAACATTATAAAATTGCGATGCCAGGGATCACATTCCGTTTATGCTATTCCATCCATACGTATATTCCGCGGCAAGAAAATATATACTATATTATATTTTATTCCCTTTAAATAATATTTAATAGGTAAACTAATATTTGTACGGAAAAAACACTATCGAAAATAGAATAACCGTGAAGTGGAAATAAGATTTCCATACTTAAATAATTAAAGGTACATGACGGGATTAAGAATATAATAATGATGACGAGGAGGAGGAAGAGGAAGAGGAAGAGGAGATTGATAATCACATTTAATTCCCCGGAACTACCTTCTTCTATTTCTTTCTATTTTCTATTTGATAGTCGCTTTGGAAGTAAAGGGTGAAGCCGAAATTTGTTGGTTCATTTTAGTGTCAGTTCCGCGGTATGGTTTATTACAAAGGAAAACAACGGATTTGCCGTTTTATGTATATTATTTTCTCTCTTGTTCTTTCTGTAATTGAAGATGTCCGTGGATTCTTTATTATTTGTAAGTTAAGCCGTGTTTACTAAGCGGACCCGTCTTTATACTGATGTCAGTTTGTCACGGTTCTTGACAGTGCAAAACTATATACACACACATAAAGATATACATAACACATAGAATATATATATATATATGAGGATACTAATGATTATCAAATAGATATGATTGGAAGCTTTTGATTCTAGTATAAAAATACAATAAAAACATACTTAGTTTAATCTAATATAAATATAATTAATATAATATAATATAATATAATAAGAAATGATCAGTGATATCGTGGGACCTCAACAAACATTCAACTTAATTGGAAGCTCGATGAACAATATAATAATGAAACCAATAAAAACGATAGGTTATATTGTTTCAATATCAAATATAAAATTAGTTGATGATAATTCAAATAATAAGATAACGAGACATGATCTGCTGGAAGCTGCGGAGAGAAAAGAACGCAGGTATCTAGCTAAGCATCGTCAAACTCATCAAAACTAATATAAAAATGCGAAGTTTTATATATTGTCATTCTATAAAAAGTAAAAGAAACAGCAAGCATGGTATGAAGATGTGCATACCCAATTTCTGAATATATATTCCTTATAAATTTAATAAATACAAATCAAGATTATCTTTTTTTATTATTCTTTATTGTGCAAAACTTATTGATTATTATTATTTTAGTTATTTATATCGTTTTTATATGATTTATTCTAACTTACCACCTTTTCTTTGAATTAAAGCCTTTCTGTCTTTGTCTAAGTGTAACTTAGTAATGACAACCTTGGATGGGTGGATGTTGATTGGAACAGAAGCACCGTTGGACTTTTCCTTGGAAATCTTGTCAACTTGAATAGCAAACTTTAATCTGTAAACGGAAGAAACCTTACCTTCTTGACCTTTCTTAGCACCACGAGCAACTAAAACTTCATCATCTCTTCTAATTGGTAAAGCCTTAATACCATATTGAGCTCTTAATTCCTTGGATAATGGAGCTGATAACAAAACACGACGTTCAGAGGATGGAGCAGTGAAGTAAGCCTTTCTAGCCTTTCTTCTGTCAGAGGAGACATCTAATGATTGTTTAGCCATTTTTTCTTAATGTTTTATCGATTTGTTATACCGTATTAACTGAAACGTACCTGCTATTTAAGATATAATATACAAGTTTTTTTTACATCAAGTTCACTATGAATTCATTATGATACCTACCTACACACACATTCAAACAATTACACTACTAATTTCCTCTGTATTCACACTCTGAATTCCTGGGAACTTTCCCAATACCTTACCGTGCTACATCTGGATTGGAATGGTGATACTAGTAATTCTCTGTGACACTGCTACTAGTTAGTCTGGAACTCCAAAGGAAGACAACATTTACAACGAGAGCGCATGGGGCCTAGCAGAAAATGGTTTCACTAAATCGGGTACTTCGAGGCCTGCTAATGGGCTACCTGGAAGGAGGCAGACACCGCGTGATTTGGAAAAAACATCATTTCAGAAAATTAAAAAAACAGGAAAAAAGGGTACAGGTGTTAGTGCATGGGTGTGTAGTCACTAAACATTTTTGTCTACCAAATTCTGTGAATGGTGCATCAGCAAATTTTTTACATTCGTTCTTTGAAAAATAGTAAGCTGATATAATTACTGTAACTAAGCAGAGACGTTACTTTTAATAGTAAACACAATAAAACAACCTTGCTAAAAAATACAGGGGGGGAAAAAAAAAATCAAGCCCCTTCCGGGACTCGAACCCGGATCACATCCACCGGAAGAACGCATGCTAACCATTGCACTAAAAGGGCATTCAAACGACCTTAATTTGAGGTAGGAGCTGTTATATATCACATTAACTTATTCATAAACTTTTCATATTGGCATGCAAAACGTAGTATACAGCCGGGTCACATTTTTCGGTTTAAGTTTTATTAGAAATAATGAGCTAGATAAAATATGGGATCTCAATCATTCGTTTGACGTACTGAAAGATAGATAATAAAAACCAAAATAGAAAACCGTGTATGCAATGATTAGGACATCAATTATTGCTCCAGGTAAACTTGGTTTACGTATACATAGTAATATTCGAACATTTTCACCATCATTATTCAATGCGTCAAGATTTGTAAGGCCATCCCTTTATAGCGAAAGATTTTATTCTGTGAAGCAAACACCTCCGCCAAATTCAACCCATAGTTCAAGTAAGGGTAAAAAGACTAAGACAGGGCCAAGTGAAACGTGGTTGGCTGTAAAAAGGTTTACCAGTTTCACTTTTTCTGGTGTGCTTGTGGTTGGTGCGGTTGGGGTATCAGGGATAGTGATATACTTGATTGGATCTGAATTATTCTCTCCATCTGGTGATACTCAATTGTTTAACAGGGCTGTTTCTATGGTGGAGAGTGACCCAACGGTACGTTCATTAATTCAAAGTAATGATAGCATAGTAAGAAACGAACGATTTAAGGCCTACGGTGAATTATTTACTCATGACAGATGGACTCGGAATAGACCAATTGTTTGTAACAGACGTGTTGATCGTGAGGGTAAGGTTCATTGTTTCTTGAGATTTCATTTAGAATCCAAAAAGAAAGTAGCTTTAGTTCACGCTGAGGCATTAGAAGAACCAGGTAAATTTAAACCAAAATTTATTTGCGTGTACATCGATGTCCCTGGTGAAAAACGTCATTATATCATAAAACCGAAGTTGAAGAAACAGGAACGACCAAAAGGTTTACTTTGGTGGAATTGGGGTACTGGTAAATAATAATGACATATTTGCATCAATCGAAGAAAAATATCAAGACTGTGTCAAATTATTTGCCTCATGTACATAAACTTTAAAACATATAATTACATTCATCAATTATTAACTGTAACAAGTATTTACCTTTTTAATATCTTATTTTTAATTTAATATATATATATAAATATATATATCGTAAATGTATAATAACACCTTAACTAAATTACATGGACCCGTTGGTCTACAATGAGACCAGTTGAAAAAAAAGTATATCTTCAACCATAAATTGAAAATAATGATAATGATGATGATAATAATAATGATCGAATTGATTCTTGGAATTGTCCTTACAAAAAATATTCAAAATCATTTTGAGGACTTAAGAAATTCACTATTTGATAGTTGACCAAGTCTTCATGCTTGGGGTAACAGAATAATAGTGGTCACTGATTGTTTCAACTAAAGCTGCACCTGTATCATTCTTATTCTGGCCTCTTGGTTGGAATAAGTTATGAGCCGCACCTGTCAAGTTTGGAGCTATTTGATCTGGAACATAATAGGCGGCAACAGATGGACCGACAATACAACCAGCAAAAGCTAAAGTAATAATAATAAATAAACAGAAGTACTTTCTAACCATACGTCTACGTAATCTTGACTGTTTTAGAGAGAAAATTGG
>PPOM03000337.1:190673-227586 GCA_003708925.3 Kazachstania martiniae
AACCTCGAAAATTTTTCACTGCACAGAAACAAAAAAATCAATTAAAATTCTTGAAAATTTTTCACATTTTCGCGTAATCTTACCAAAAAGACACGCGGACAATATCTACGCGTTAGTTTCTTTTATTTTTTTGTTTGATTTTCGCGTCACGAAGAAATAAAGCGGGTAACTATATTTGGAGTCTAGACTCAGGGCTGTGACAAGTTCGGAGTATTCTCTACAAAAGGTTACTATGCTTTATACCAGAACTATGACATACCACTACTTTCTGTCGACAAGGGAGCTAGATGGTTAATGCTAAGATGATTACTGTTAACCATATATAATAAATATTCAACGTAAATGGAATATATGGCTCACTTTACCTTTAATAATGAACTCTCTTGAAAGAGTATGTATTGAAGCTTCACTGGTCTAACATAACATTATACACTTACTTTTCCTTTTTGGGAAATACCGGGACCAACCATTATATCATTACCCTCTCAATATAATCCGTGATAAGTGATGCACATTCACGTGGCTTCTCACTGTTAACAAAATGTGTTCCATTAGAAACTTGTGCTAGTTCAAATCGAGGGAACTGTGAACCAATAATTGGCAGATAATCATCAGCCACATAATCAGATTCTTCTCCACGAATGAATAAGGATGGTCCAGTGTACCTGTATTTTGATGAATCTAACAACCATTGCGATATATTACCTTTAATAAGACTATCTTGTAAGATATCAATAGGCAATTTTGATTTGTATATGATGTCTTTAGTATTCGTATTATCATTTTGTTTACTTGTTTTTTGTAACATTGTTAATAAGAACTGTCTAACAAACCGGTTAGGCTCGATATTGCTTAACACCTTGTCGGCATCAAGATTGCGGCCATTGCATATTTTTTTGAGAGTAGATAGATATTGTATGAATTTTGTGTTTGGCATTGTATTTATTGGAGCATTCTCGATAACAACCAAACCTGTAACTAGTTTCGACTTTCGTAACGCACATTCCATTGCAACTTTGCCTCCCATGGAGTGGCCAATTAATATAGGCTTGTTTAAGTTTTCTTCTTCAATTAATCGAAAAATATCTTGACTCATAGCATCGTATGTGTGTATCTTGTTTACAGGTGATTTACCATGATTCCTCATATCAACCAGATATATATCTCTTCTTAAATCCTCATTAAGAAATCTACCCATACTTCGATTATTTAATCTATTACCAAATAACCCATGTAAAATAACAATGGGTGATAGCTTGGAATTACCTTTGATAACATCAAAGTTTAGTTTTACACTCATAACCGACTTATTTTATGTTTGTTTACATTGTTTACTAATCTCATTAACATAGCTTTTTTCTATCACATATATGTTGTAAAAAATATATACCCCGGCAACAATGAGAATAGAATGAAATTAGATTATAAAATGATATACAAATTTAATTATATTTTATTTCTTTAATCGAATAAACCGAAACCCATACCGTCATCAGATTCTTCTTCTTCTTCTTCTTCAGCATCAGCTGGAGCAGATTCAGAAGAACCGGAAGCAGCAGCAGCAGCTGGAGCAGCGGAAGCATACTTTTCTGGGTTTTCAATTCTGTCAACTAATTCTTCAATTTCAGCGTAGTGGTAACCAGAACCGATGGCAACAGCTAATAAATCCTTGTAGTTGTTGATTAAAGTGTGACCAACAGATGGTAAGGTTGGGTAACCAATAGCTAAAGAGATAGAAGCAATGGTAGAAACAGCGCTGACGAAGTGACCAACTAATTCATCATCAGTAATATCTAAGATGGTAGCTGGGAAGACTTGACCGTTATCGTAAACTTGAACAACAGTTAAACCATAAGTGAATGGAGAAATGTTTAACATGTTTAATAAGGTAGCTTCAGATGGACCGACTCTGGTACCAGCGTCAACAACCTTAACATCAGAGACAATTTCAATGGTACCTCTAGCAATCTTGGTTGGAACACCTAAAGCTTGGAAGAAAGAAGTCTTACCTGGTTCCATACCAGTGTTAACAGCAGTAACCCAGATATCTTCTGGAGCAACAGCACCGGCTCTAGCTGGAGCAGCAACCTTGTTGGAAACAATAACTTCCTTAATGTCCTTTAAGGATTCGTTAGTGAAAATGAAACCAACGTTACCCTTGATGAATGGTAAGATGTTTTCATGTTCTGGTAAGTCAGCAACAAAGGTTCTGATGGCTCTTCTAACCATAGTGTTCTTACCCATTAAGACAACACCTCTACCTCTTAAAGCCTTTCTGACTTCGTGCATTTGTTGGGAAGAAACATTGTCAACACCAACAACGAAGATAGACTTGTATTCTTCTAAGTATTCTCTTAACTTAGCAAAGTATTCAACTTTCTTTTCACGAATGCCTCCCATTTCAAACTTATTTTATTTGTAGGATGTTTAAAGGATTTCCTGTACTGTATTTAAAACTTATTATTGAATAATAAATATGTATCAGAACACAATTGCAAGTTAATATAGTACAATGTTCTTCAATCATAAAAATTATTATTATTCATCTTCGGTAGTTTTCCCAAGCTTGTTCCAAATTGACAAATCCCATCGGACGCTGCGTTAAGGCCAAATAAGGAAATTTTGAATATCATAGAAAAATGTAAAACGTTTTGTTTATATGTGTGGGTTTAATGAATTGGTATGGGTGCACAGTCCTGTTAAATTTATTTCCAGTTTGACAGAAATTTGGTTAAAATACGAAAACTACTACAAGTACATATCGATACTTTAAAAAATATGAACTGATCGAAATCTTTGACAGGAAACAACAGTGAAACAATGTCCAATGTATACTTTAATTCACAACTGATTAATGTTGATTTGAAGGACCAATCATCTACTAATAAATATATTCAAGAAGTGTTGATACGAAATTTTATTAATTCGGATCCTGATTTATTTGATGAGATCATATTTCGAAAAGTAACGAAGAATGATAAAATAAATGAGGCTGTCAATAAATTATCTAGTTTTATTGATCAAAAAAAAGTATATTGCTTATATTCCTACGGTCCACATATTCAGAAAATGATTAGCATTATAGAGATTTTTAAAAGATCGCAAGATATCAATCTCACACAGTGGAATAAATTAGCAAATTTTGAACTGGTTGAACAAGGCAGGAATGAGCTACTCTCTAAGAAAACAAAGGTTCCAATACTGATTGCATTTTTGAAATTTGATAAGGATTTTACTAGTCTTACATTCGAGAACGATAAGAATTGTTTCTCCAAACAAGTTACATAGATATACACAAATAATCTGTATCATTAAGCCATATAAAAATAAAGTAATTTAAAACTCTATCTTATTGCATTCGTCCATATCATTTCATGGAATTAGACTTAATGAGATACTAACTTTCTATAGAAATGATGGTATTCACATTTAATTTAGGCCTCGCTTTGAATTCCAAAACCACTAGGCAAAGCCAAAGTTTAAGAATCTTCGAAGAGGCCATTTGCTTCAGAATACTAATTTATGGCAACTACCATAAAAAACATTAGTATTTTTTAGCTTTCTTTTCATGTTTAGTTACGTCGTATACACACTCAAATAACGAAACAGTGAACAGCAATAAAAACAGTATTTTTACAACTTTCTTGCCTTTTATATTTAAATATTCGCCGAAAAAAAGAACTCATACCGATGAATTTGAAATTGGATTCTGTTAGGGTACAACGATCTGACAAACCTTCTTATTATTTTATTAATACATATAATCATATTCTTATTTACAAATGTTAGCTAAACTTATATCTATTGATCCCAACCATCCCTCCATCTCTCTTTCCAGAAATTGCAATCAAACTTAGGTTTGCCTAATTTAGAATTCACTTTATTATGAGCTTCACACATCCATAAACTTAGTTCTTCTCTAGATTCTACCCTTGGAGCATTTTCTCTAATATACTTTTCAAAATCATGGGCACACCAGTTGCAGGGGTAAACATGGGAAAATAGCTTTAAGAATTCAGCCATCTCACCCTTCTGTGTAGCTGTTGGTTCAATAGGATATTTAGCAGCCATAGCATGTAGGAAGCTCCATGACTGTGCACCTAACTTTTGAACATCTGGTGGATCCTCCTTATAATAAGTTCTTGACCCAGGAATGAGATCTGCGCTGGGGAGTGCTGCAACCGTTGAATTTTGGGTATTGGTCACCATCGTAACAGCATTCGAAGTTATTTTATCTTGGTTCGTCCTATAATTCTGATATTTATCTATTGCAATATTGGACATATATTTAAATCCACGTAAAGCATTGCATGGTAGGCAACTATATTCATTACGATGATGTTAGTAATTATTATTTCCTCGACCTCTTCAAATATCTACATTAGCACTTACAATTTTCCATTCTTATCGAATAGAATGCTACCCATAAGGGTTGAATCTTCCTGTGTGTCAGGCATATCTACTCCCGGTAGTGATTTATAAAAGTATTTCTTTGTATATAATACCGTTCTAATAATAACATTTAACACTACTTATGTTTTTCAAAATGGGTATGTGCGGGATCGATACAATCAAAAACAGAGGTGATTTTTATAGTATTATATATTTACAGATTAGGGAAATAGATGAACTCTAGTCAAGTTCAACTTGCAAACTAGAATCCACTGGTAACTTTATAAAATCTTCTGTCCTTAATGGTCTCAACTGCAATTCGTTGTTGTTCTTAAATTGTTCAAGATTGCCTTCGATAGCTAGTTCCCTTTTCTGCCTTATATATTCCTTTGCCGCAGTTAATGCTGCTTCCCTGCATAATTCTTTCAAATCAGAACCAGATAACCCAGCTGTTTTCAAAGCTATCTTGTGTAAGTCACAATGTTTCTCATCTAGTAGTGTATCCTTCAATAGAACATTTAAGATTCTTTCACGTTCCTCAACGCCTGGTAATGGAATCATGAACCTTTTAGGTAACCTCCTTAAAAATGCAGCATCAATATCATGTAATCTATTGGTAGCACCAATAATCATTACACGACCATTGCTTAACAGACCATCCCAAAGAGTCATAAATTCTGCTTTAACTGTGGCGGTGACTTCATGGTCACTCGAAGAACGCTCTCTTAAAAAAGAATCAATCTCATCAATAAATATAATACAGGGTTCTATCTTGTTACCTAATGAAAATATAGCATCTACTATTTTATTCGACTCACCGTACCATTTGTCCATAATAGCAGACATTCTTATTGAAATAAAATTAGCGCCACTTTCCTTAGCTAACGCCTTGGCTAGCATTGTCTTACCACATCCCGGTGGACCATACAAAAGAACACCACTAGGTGCCTGTAGTAGTGGGCTATTTGAATAAATTTCTGGTAAAGTTAGTGGATATATAACACTTTCATGTAAATCAGCAATGATGGGATCTAAACCACCAATATCATCGAAATTTATATCAATTTCCTCTGGAGTAACTACAGAAGAGAGAATAGATTTTTCATATCCATCTAAATCAACGTCTTGTAACTCAGGAGCTCGTTTGACTAATCTCTCCCACTGCTGACTTTGTTTGGCCTTGGATTCCTTTGATCTCCCCATGGGTCCTGAGTCATCATTTAATAACTTATTAATGAGGTAGTAAAGTGAAATACCTGTCCCTACAAGAACTGTTAAATCAGTAATCGTCTTTAAATCAAATTTCCGAGACATGATATTTTATACTTCTTTTTCAATTACTTTCTGTTACATTATCTATACCGTATACTTAATTTATATAGCTTCCAAGTCTAAATTTTTGACAAATGCGGTTTAGCAATAAATTCGCTAAATTCAGTGAAGTTCTCCAATTCTAAAGACAGGTTAATAAAAAGTCTGACTAAACGTTTCTAGTTATGTATATACTAAACATGTTTAATTATAATCCAATATCATTTCATTTCAATTTATATAAAAAACTCCGATACGGGGAGTCGAACCCCGGTCTCCACGGTGAAAGCGTGATGTGATAGCCGTTACACTATATCGGATAATAATTTAATTTAGGAAAATTCCATAATCTTTCCGTATCAAATCATTTGGATCACTCTTTGAATAAAAGTTCCAATGCAGATCAAACTATTCCTTCTGTTAGAAATAATAATAGACACATCTTAGATATTA
Organism: Kazachstania martiniae; assembly: GCA_003708925.3. Taxonomy (NCBI): domain Eukaryota; kingdom Fungi; phylum Ascomycota; class Saccharomycetes; order Saccharomycetales; family Saccharomycetaceae; genus Kazachstania; species Kazachstania martiniae. The sequence goes on from PPOM03000337.1 coordinate 196,830, forward strand.
TATTATTATAAATCATAAGGAAATACGAATGCTGGTGACACGAACTGGATATCGTGTTGTAAGAGACACGAAATGACAGATAAGATGACACCAATTGCACCGTGGTTCTTTCTTTACTGAGTGATATTAATGTCAACGTCGACACAAATTATCTACGACCAACATTTAAGGAACGATCTAACCGAAAGGTATAAATAGAGGAATAATTAACAGATTGAATCTCTTATTATTCCAGTAATTATAAGATTATTTACTTTGTAGCTTATTCTTAACTCGTCAGAGAGCTTAATACTATATTTAGATATTACTAATTGGAACCCTTTTGTACAACAAACATTTATATCTATGAGTTCAGAAATAAACGATAACAATAAGAATCACTCTCGCGACTTTAGATTATCAGAAGATATCTTATGCCAACATTAGTAATCGAGGACTATATTCACTAAAATGCTTATTTATAGTAGTAGTCAATTTAGTAGAACCTTAAGTATGCATGTCATATAACAACCAAAATAGTTTAGAATCCTTTCATGTATCAAGCAATTACATATATGAGCTCAAGGAGAAATTAACATAATAAGAATCACACCCCTAAAGAGTCACCACAGAATTTAAAACAGACTTCAAAACATCTATATTAATCAAAGTAAAAGTTAAACAATATTATTATAACATGAGTTTAAAGCATACAAACTGTACTAAGATATATCAGAGAAAACAGAAAAAAACAATTAAAAAATAAAATACTGACACTGACCGTCAGAGAAAGTGATAATAAAAACAAAAAAAATATTATAAAAAAATATAACTATTAGTATAGAGATACGAGGTATGCCAACATATATAAACTCATGATTATATGATCAATGATCACAAATAACAAGAATAGTTGATTATTTGTATATTAATTATGTAAAAATGACAGAGTTCCAGATTCTAACAATTTTAATAAAGACTTGATAATAAATATGTTCTTTGAAACATCTAATACTGAAACTTTAAAAGTTAATAAAATATAAAAAATAATTAATAGGATATAATAAGAGAAGTTAACCGATCAATAAACCTTTATTTATCATTTTACTAAAGAATTCAGTAATTGACTCGACAGAATCTGTTTTGACGTTGGTGATAATATTAGTTATAGAATAGCTACACATTCGGTATCTCTCATTACACGTAACATTTTGTATCGATTATATAAATTCTTGAATTTTTTTAACCAGAATTAGTAATTGGACACAAGCTACAAAAATAAAATCGAAGATCATTTTGTTAACATTTCCAACCCATCAGTAAATGGATTATTATTAAATGCAAATATCTTCAACATTAAATAAAGTAGCCAGCTTTCTTAATCAACGTTTTAACTTACTGAAAGGCAGACACAGGTATAATTCCAATGGCCTAATCTAAAGAGAGACACTAACACAAGTCTGGGAAACAAGCAATTCCCAGTTTCTAAACTAAACTCAAAATCATATGAAAGACTGTATTTATTCCACCTGTACCCCATATTAGTTCCACCCATACATATTTCTCATGTCTTGAAAATTATTTTTGAAAATTTCTTTATTGGGTCGGTTCATTCATTTCGGTACTTGGATGGAAAATTAATTGAATTTTCCCAGATAGTACTTTTGGTCTCCCATAGTAAGTAGGCTTCTATGGCTTCGCCAGCTAATGGAAAGTTCGATCTACTGAAAGTTATTCCTTATAATTAATTTAGTAATGATAAATTTCTAATTGCTCTTGTTAAAATATTCTGTTTCATTTTAAACGAAGTAAGCCAAAGCGTATGTTTAATATAGAATAATAAAGGTGCAAAATTACGAGTAGAAGACCTATGATGAGATAATCTACATCAATAGTGGTCCATGTGTGAAATACAGAATTCTAGTATATATTTAATGAGATTGGTTTTAAATAATGAAAACTTATATGAAAATCCTTTAGACCAGTATATATGAAACTGGGAAATAAATAAGTTTATTAGAATAACACTATTCGAATTTAACACTACACTTATAGGAGTTTTTAGCACAAAATACTAACAAATACATAATTTTGGTACTATCGTATCAACTTTGTTTTCATATCAGAACATTTATTATGCCTCCAAAAGTCCAAATATCTAAAGCTGCCAAGGCCGCTGCCGCTATGGCCGGTGGTAAGAAGTCTAAGAAGAAGTGGTCCAAGAAGTCCCACAAGGACAAGGCCGCTCACGCCGTCATCTTAGACCAAGAAAAGTACGACAGAATCTTAAAGGAAGTTCCAACTTACAGATACGTTTCTGTCTCCGTCTTAGTTGACAGATTAAAGTTAGGTGGTTCTTTAGCTAGAGTTGCTTTAAGAGACTTAGAAAAGAAGGGTATTATTACTCCAGTTTCCAAGCACTCTAAGCAAGCTATCTACACCAGAGCTGCTGCCTCTGAATAAGCTTATTCAAAAATGTAATGTTATACATAACGTTTTTATATAAATCTATTTAGAAATCAATAAACGATCTAGAAAATAATTAATATTTAAATATTCGTATTTTTTTAATAATGAGCTTGTTAGCATCGTAAGATATATGCTTGATATGAATGTATTATATACCATACGATCGATGAAAAGATAATAGGCTCAGAAAGTCACAGTATTAAGCTGTTTTTTCAGCCGTCTCCTTTCTCATTTCACGCTCTCTAATCTTAGCATATATGAACCTTTTAATGGTGTCCCATTTCTCTTTATGCTTTGGTGGAATTTTCTTGTCAAACTTAGCTAGTATTCTTAGGATAGTAACTTGAGCATATGGAGAAAAATTTAACCTTAACCAATAAATACTGCTATAGATGACTAGCATAAAACCAGACGTGCCATTCTTCATTAAAAGAGAATCTAGCAATAAGGTGACAACGATAAAAACTTCAGAATATGCAATCCAATGCAAAAGATGTCTGTGTTTGACCGAAAATTCCTTATCCTTAGCATCAGCCTCATCTTGAATAGTAAATTCGTACTTTTTATTTTTTAAGTGTAGGAAACTCAAGCCCATGAAAGGTAATAGCTTATAAAAAGACTTTCCGCCCCCAACAAACCACAATGCAGCAATTAGCATTGCTTGAAAATTTTCAGCCGATAATAAATCATACCAAGTTGGCTTAAGACCAGACCAATTTTGTTTCATAGTAATGCAATTTGTGATGAAAACTCCACATAATGAAAGCCTGAATAAAATTTGAGGAGTCCATCTGATTAGATAATGGTACCATCTTGTACCATGTATGAATGAATAGTGTTTGTTTTCTCTGAGAAACAACCATTTCCAATTACGGTACTTAAAGAAGAATAACACATGGTAAAAGTACGTTAATGTGAACAAGAGTCCACAAACTATTGTAAGACCATGCCCTATAGTCCATAGTACTTCCAGATTCTTTGATGAATCACGACCTACCTTCTTGCCCTTCTTTCTAATTACTTGAATTGTATGCGTCATTGTTTTCTAAGCTGTATAGTATAAATTTCAAACTTACTCTGTGTAGGTAAACAGTAGCCTATTTGCCTTTTGGTACAGTCCTAAACTATTTTGAAATCAAGTCTAGCCTTCAACTAAATCTTTATAAACTTATGATTATGATTCAGTCAATTACTAAAGGAAGCGATAGTATAGTGCGACGGAATTTTTAATCTTTCATCGAAGTAGTTTAAATTCTCCCTTGTTATATCCCTGATGGAAATTTTTTAGATTTTTGAGTTTTTCACGTGATCGTGAATAAAAATGAGATTGGAATGAAATTAATTCGAAAGAGCGATGAGCTTGATCTCTCAATATTCAGCCATTATATTGTAGATACAGTAGATAGCTAACAAGAATAACAAATCATTTTCTGTTGCTGATAACATGGCTAATTCAAAATATGAGTATACGAGACAGTTTGAAGCGCATGACATATTGCTTCCAGAGACATATATCGTCGTAAGAATCGATGGAAAAAAATTCCATGAGTTCTCAAAATTCTACGATTTTGCCAAACCTAATGATATACGTGCATTAAAGTTGATGAATGCTTGTGCAAAAAATCTAGTTCTTCAATATCGAACAGATATGATTTTAGCATATGGTGAGAGTGATGAGTATTCCTTCATTCTAAAGAAAAATACTGAATTATATAAAAGAAGGCGTGATAAAATTTCAACATTATTTGTATCTTTTTTTACTGCACAGTATGTCTCCCTGTGGCCAAAGTTTTTTCCTGGTGTTGAATTACATGTCAAGCATTTACCCTTCTTTGATTCAAGATGCGTCATATATCCAAACTTGAAAATTGTCCAGGATTATTTAAGCTGGAGATTTGTAGATACACATATCAATAACTTATATAATACTGCATTTTGGCAGTTGATTCAAGAATGCGGTATGACTCCACAAGAATCTGAGAAAAGACTATCTGGTACACTAAGTAGTGAAAAACAAGAGATTTTATTTAAAGATTGTGGAATTAACTATAACAATGAACCAGAAATTTTTAAAAAAGGTTCCTTAATCAATAATAAAGGTGAAATACTACATATTGATGTGATAAAATCCCTTGATACACTATTTGAGGGGTTTTAGGAGAGTTTCTATATATCTATATAGTTGATTTGTGAATCATTTGAACTAATAAAAAGAAGTCTATCATTTTCGGTTAGTATAAGGTTTCTTATCAAACTTCCATCCTTTATTTGGATTATTTTTGAGTCTACTATAGTGTCTTCCTCGTAATTATACTTCCAAATGTACAATTTACCGTCTTCACTGCCAGAGAATATTTGTAGTTGGTTTAGTTCTTGCCGTATCTTTATACAACAGTTGAGAAAAGGGGACGTCTCATCACTACTGGGATATTTCCGTAGAATATTTACAAGTGACCATTCACCTCTAACTGATCTCTTATAGAGTATACAGCCAAGATTTGTTACATGGCAAGTAAAATACATAATAAAAGAAGAACTGTATTTCTTGATTGTGGCAAAATCTACAGAAGTCAAAGTTTGCTCTGAAATTAGGTTATCCACTTGAATATCGGGATCCAAACATATATGGCTTTCTAGTTTCTTATTCACTAAAGCATAAATGAAATTGTCGTATGATCCAAATACAAGAGCAGTAGCATTACTGGATACTGAATTAACAGAATCTGAAACAGAATATTTGGTCGATTTATCTATCTTGAAGACTTCGCTGGATTTGTTGAAGCTAAAGGAAATAACGTACCCTAACTTTGTCCCCACTGTCACATATATATCTCCTTTCCTCTCGTACGCATCCAATGAATTTACTGAGTCATTATTATTATTTACATACCATTTTTCTATCAACTTACTGCTAGTCTCTGGCGGAAATTTAACCAGTTGAACACCATCACCAGTATTGACGACTAAATATTGTTCAACATCTCCTACCAACTTCATGGCTCTGACCATACTAATAGTTCCGTCACGAGTATGGGATAGGGGGATATTAATATTCAAAATGTTGGTACTTTTGTTGTTACATTGGTTAACAAAGTTAAGTCTGACTTTGTTTGGGAATGCTTTTGGTGACTCTGCAATGATAACATGATTGGGAGTTGCATAAAAGGAGTGTATGAAATTTCCCTCAGGGCATTGATATACCTTTACTCTGTCCATCGATTTCTGGTATTTTCAAGACTTTAACGTACAATTATGTTTTATATTACAATGAGTTAATATCGCACGCATCGACAAAAAATTATATGTATAAATACTTAAATAAAAAATCTCCGCGACGGGGAATTGAACCCCGATCTGGCACGCGACAAGCGCCCATTCTGACCATTAAACTATCACGGATTGTAAAAGATACATTTCTTGTAGAATTGTCTTCCCTGTATAGCTCTCTATTCTTATTTTTTTGTTTTGTTTTCTATATTGATAAAATCGAATAAAAGTCTTACCGTTCTGTACATAAAAAAAAATTCTGTTGGAAATAATAATAGAGACATCTTAGATATTATATTATTATAAATCATAAGGAAATACGAATGCTGGTGACAAGAAGTAGACATCGTGTTGTAAGAGACACGAGATGACAGACGAGATGACACCAATTGCACCGTGGTTCTTTCCTTACTGAGTGATATTAATGTCAACGTCGACACAAATTATCTATGACCAACATTTAAGGAACTATCTAACCAAAAGGTATAAATAGAGGAATAATTAACAGATTGAATCTCTTATTATTCCGGTAATTATAAGATTTATTTACTTTGTAGCTTCTTCTTAACTCATCAGAGACCTTAACACTATATTTAGGTATTACTAATTGAACCCCTTTTATGCCACAAACATTTATATCTATGAGTTCAGAAATAAACGATAACAATAAGAATCACTCTCGTCATCATTTAATCAGAGGTGCGAAAATGGGATGAATCACAAACTGATTGCAATCTATTTTCAAACCGTCAGAGACTTTAGTCTTGCGAATAGTGATTTTATTGTTGTTTCTTTCTGAAGTGATATATATAAGTATTTGGTATCAAAAAGGTTCAAAAATAGTAATATGGAAACGATTAATTAAAATCACTGACAAGCTAAAAAAATAGATCATAAAATAGATAAATCATAAAATAATTATTCTTAGAAGAAAAATAATCTGTTAATCGTTCCTTTTTTCCAAGGAATCCCATGTTTTACGTGTATGTGATGATATCCGCACTGACTTATGTTCTCAACAATATAAAATACAAGCATTAAAGTCACTTTCTTAGTTAATAGCAAATTAAATAAATCATCAGTATTAAAAATATTGTGAATGTCAGTACTTTTTTTTCATTCATATAAACATTTGATGAAGTAAATGGTTCCCTTTATTTGATATTACTTATAGTGCCATCTTATGATCTTAAACTGGTAATGAGAAGAATATGCAACAATAACGACCTTTTAATATTATACTTGGTGTAACTAATGGTATAATCTGGTCATATCATCTACAAACATAATCTGTTATGCTTTAATTCAATTTATACCATATTTTTCGCTCTAACGGTATTATTCCCCAAAATAAATGTCACTTTAACATCTCTGGTATAAGATTAAATTTTAACAAACAATGTAATACGTAAAGGACTCTTAGAGGTAAAATTGGCACTGTAATCTAAGCTATATGTGCTGTAGAAATCGACATGCATTTATTCATATTTTTTGAGGAAGCTTTGTGAGTGTCAACTAATGGGATATTATTATTTATTATATTCTTAATTACTATATGAATAGGGAATCTATATATTCTTTCAAATGTTAGTTATATTTAATACTTTGTGGCGCTCATATGATTCTTCCTCCATATGATCGTCTTCTTCATTAATTATATTTTGATTATTATGCATACTCATTGGATCTTCGAGGTCGTAATTGTTCTCCTCACCTTCCATATAGAAACCAGTCGGAGTATAATCACTATAAGATGCGTCGAATCTATCATTATGATCTGTTAATGGGGTATGCAATGTATCATCAGGGTTTGTACTTGGCGAAGACTCTCTTGCAGTTTCTGATTTAACTGATTTACCAATCAAAACATTCCATAAATAGACAAATTTGTTGGTTTTATATGAGGTGACAATCTTACCATCTGAATCTATGAAATTAACCTTCTTAGATTGGATAAAATATAGGTAGAATGCCAACGCTATAATGAATAATAATGGGATACCAATACCTAGGCAACATCCAAGAATTATGTTTCTATCCTTCTTAGAAATTGGTTTATTCTGTTTTTCGTTAGCGTGGGCTGTTTGAGAAGGTTGTAGAGTAATCGTGGTGTACAAATTAGATAAAACGGTTTTACCTTGGATAATACTCGTCATTGTGATATCTGTCTCAGATGTTATCGTTGATCTTGAACTGACAGAAGTGGATGGTGAGACTGAGCTTTGAGAGCTCGATATGGTAGAAGATTTGGAGTTTGATTTGGAAGATCTTGAACTTGACTTCGAGCTTTTGGAAGTTGATTCAGAACGTTTAGAGATCGTTGTGGATGTTACTGAACTTGAGCTAGATATCTTTGAAATTGGTATAACAATTCTTGAGCTTGATTTCGAACTCAGTGAGGGTTTTGAAGCTGTCGGAAGCGAACTGGAACTTAAACGCGTACTCGAACTCGAACTCGTAAGAGAACTAGAACTTGAACTAAGACTTTGGCTTAAACTTGAGCTAGAGTATAGGCTCCCTGAGTCTGTTGATGACACTGGGGTCACGGATGGTACCGTTGTCACTCTGTTTTCTGTCGAAGAGCTCTTGTGGGACAAAGATGATTTCTTTAAAAATTCAGTTGTCGAACTATAATGTGAACTGGACTGGTAATTAAATATGCTAGAATGACTTTCGGTCGATAACTGGAAATATGATGACGTGGATGACAATAATGAAGGTTGCCTGGACGTTGATATTAAAGTGGATAATGAGGATTCCCTCGTTATATGGCTCGATGGAGATGCAGAATATGATGTTATAGACGCCGATGAAGGAGTATGTGAACTTGAACCTCTTCTATATGTTGTGCTTGATTCTTTAGATAGCAACGGACTCGATGTACTCCTAGTTGAGGTATTCGGTAGTTGTCGTATACTAGATTTTGAACTGGTACTTTTTATTGATATTGAATTAGTCAATGGTCTTGATTCTGAACTTAGAGGAATTTCGTTGCTAGATGAGGGTATTGTAAAAGACGATGAAGGTGACGATATGGAGTTTCCAACGTTCAAATTAGATGAAGGCGTTGTATTATTGTTCATCTGAAATTGATTGTTCGGGACACCCTGTCCGAGTATAAAAGGAGCTAAGGTTAAGAGTATTATTCCTAACATGCAAATATAATTTAAACGAAAGATCAAAATAGAATAAAAAAAAAAGAAAATAAAAGCTGAAGAGTTCACCAAGAAGAAATAATCTTGTATAATTCTGACTGTCAGTATTCAAATTAGTGGATATGTATAAACTTGTATCTTTAGTTCTTAATATTTCTCTTTGTTTATAAACAAATCTTATAAACAAATCTTATAAACAAATCTTTCAACCCTTCCAAAAGTTATTATTAGTTCTGCAGATCAGAAAAATGAAAAAATTTTCCGTTTGAAGGAATAATGGCATATTCCGTGTGCGTCAGAGATATTTTCTCATAGCAACGAGAAAGAAAGGCGCTCAAAATATATAATGAGGGAGTATTTATTAGTGTCGTTGATCGTAAATATGGTGATAGTACACCGGATAAGGTTGTTCAAAATGTTACTTATGAGGTGAAATTTAATTGTTAGTTTGAGATGAAAGAAAGAATATGGATATACTATTTGGCGACTCTTATTCCAAGACCTCATCAATTACAGTCGATAATCCATTGTTTCTATTTTTGGTTTTTTACTTTTACTCACTCTAATGGCATTATATATTGTGTTTACTAGTTGATATAGTATATATAAAATAGAGGGTATTTCATGGTTTATTATGTATTTTTGTTTATATTGTATTCGGAAATTTATATTTTTAAATACTAATCGTTAAAATACACTATTTATTTACAATAATTGAAATATACACATTCATATTACATTTTATGTTGACTCATTAGAATAAACATTAGTGACATCCTCAATCGAGCAAAGCTCCTCTATAAAATGATTTAACTGCTCTTTCTGTTCGTCATGAACATGTACCCTCATATCTTCTTTAGGGATATACTCAATAGCACTAGCTTCCAATTCAAAACCATGATCTCGTATCTCCAGAGCAATCTTATTAGTTAAGGTAGGTGCTGTAGTGACTTCATATACATTGTCATGTTGTTCCAGTTCCTCAATACCCTCGATATCAATGAGACGTTCAAACACGGTATCGTAATCATCCGGACTTACGAACTTAATTTTACCTAATTTATTAAAAAAGAACAATGATGAGCCACTGGATAAATTTAAATCATGTTTATTAAACTGGGCACGGACCAAGGCTATAGTTCTATTCTTGTTGTTCGTTTGAGTTTCGACAATGATTGCAACACCACATGGTCCCATACCCTCATAATAGTTTATATTACCTCCTGATGTTGCATTCCCAGCTGCTTCTGCTTTTTTGATTGCATTATCGATGACTTTTTTTGGAACATTTTCTTTTGTGGCCTTTTCGATCAACTGCGATATCTTGGTATCCTTTAGTTTCACTGCTAATCCAATCTGGTTTACATATTTATTGATAGTTTTATTCCTTTCGGCGTCATTTTTCATTTTGTCATGTTTGATTGTAGACCACTTGTTATGGCCCGAATACAAAATCGTACATGTACAAAAATTGGACCTAAAGAGAGTACTCTTAGTTATAAAAGCTATCTCTTTCTTCAATAAATTAGACATCGACTCCCTCTTCCTTTTAGTCTCTCCCTTTAAATTTACTGTGATTAATTAATCCCAATTCACTTAAAAAAATATATAATTTGAAATACGCGATAAAAAAGGTTGCATGAAACTTTTCAATGAACTTTTTCCAACACTTAGAGTAGATTGAGAACAATAAGTTTAGATCATCAATATGTCTGACAAAAGAACATTGATTGCAGTGATAGGCGATGAAGACACCACGACGGGTCTTCTTTTGGCTGGTATAGGACAAATCAACCCTTCTACTAATGACAAGAATTTTTATGTCTATCAAGAGAATAAAACTACTATTGAACAAGTTGCTGCCAAATTTGATGAATTTACATCTAAAAGAGATGATATTGCAATTCTTTTAATTAACCAGCATATTGCCGATATTATTAGATCAAGGATTGATGGTTTCATTGATCCATTTCCAGCAATTTTGGAAATTCCATCTAAGGACCATCCATATGATCCAGAGAAGGATTCTGTCCTGAAAAGGGTTAAAAAATTATTCGGGGAATAGGTTATTTACATTATAAATCTACTACAAATTAATCAGATCAATCATCTTGAATTCCAATATAGGAATAGTATAAAAGTAAAACATATATATATATATATATATACTAGAGAAAAATGTATACATATAATATCACCATCATCATTTATAATTCAGATACACATTTAGATAAAATGCTAATAAAAATATCAACATGTTTTTCCTCAAAGGTTAATGTTGGTCTTAACCTAACAGATACATCAGAACATGCACCTACATTACAACCGTTTAATCTGAGTTTACCTAGTAACTGATCTCTTAAGGCTGGTGTTGGTAAATCCCATGCAATAAAAGTACCTCTGTCTTTACCTCTTAATCTACTAAAGTAGTCGGGATATTTTGATTGCAATACCTCCAGTTTATTAAATAAATAACTACCAACTCTGGAAACTTGAGCTAAGAGCTTATGAGAGATGATCTCTTCTCCAATACAACCGGCAATAATCATTCTTGCTGGATCACCACACCAGGTATTAAACTGTCTGTAAGGCTTGTTTGGCACAAAATCAACATCGTGGAAGAAATATCCCGCACTTTGAAACTTCTTTGAGAATGTGACCAAATCTACAGGTGGTTGAATATCATAATGCTCGTGACACCAGAATTCTCCTGTGGCTCCGACACCCGTTTGAACTTCATCAAGTATATACACGATACCATGCTTCAAAGTCAAATCTCTTAAACTTTGTAAGAAATACTTAGATGCATGATTATCTCCACCTTCAGATTGAATTGGTTCAATTAATAGTGCTGCAATTGGATCCTTCCAGTTCAAAATCAAATTCTCAACAATCTTAAGGCATCTGTCGTCCTCTTTCTTGTTTTCCTCGATATGCGCTTCTAAGGGTAACTGATAAGAAGGGTACTCTGCATGAGGCCAGTCAAACGCTGGAAAATCTAGCTTATGAATAGGCTTAGAACAGGTGCAAGAGCCACTAGCAAATAATCTACCGTGAAAGGCTCTCTTGAAACTTAATACAGCCAAATTTGGAGAACCAGGTGGGTGATTTTCCATGACACTTGTCAACTCTTGTTCAGTAAATTCACCATAATTACGTTTTTTCTGCATGTAATACATACAGGCTGCCTTAATTGCTAATTCATTGGCATCCGCACCACTTAATCCACTCCAGACATGAGTTTGACCTTTAGGGGCAACTTTCAAAATTTTGGATAAAATATTATCTAATTCAATGGATGGAAAGTTACCTAGAGCAGGACGATTGACCAAGGCATTTTTCATTTCCTTTGTATCTAATAAAGAAACTAATTTGGGGTTATTATAACCTAACGCAATAGATGCGATTTGGGCATATAAATCCAAATAGATATTGCCATCCGCATCTGCTATGTAGTTACCAATAGATTTATCATAATCTGCCACAAAATATGCTGGACGAGTATCAAACTTTTTGCCTAACTTTAGCAGTTGTTTTTTGGATTCAGGACCCGGAATACTGTCTGTAACAACAGTTGGATGATCTGGTTCATTTGGATAATATTTGCTTGAGACAGACATTGATTGAATTACTGTCATTTTGAAAGAAAAAAATATTACAAGAAACAAAAACAGATGATAGAAATTGTTCTTAACGCTAAAAATATGCCTTTTATAAAGCTTTAATATTCCAGTCTATTGATTGGATAAGGCAGTCTAGAAGCCAAAACTTGAAAAAAAGGGAAGTGAATCGTTTACGTTGCTTTTGGGTAACATATGAATAGCTTTTCTTATATACCTCTAAGTTAAACCACTTCAAAGATATAAACTTACATACAATATTGCTATCTACTATCAAAACTATCTGATTTTGAATTGATAACACATTACTCTGTATCTATTTGCCTATTCTTATGATCTTATCTAACTGATTAGATAAGATTGCGCGGTGTACAGATTTTTCAGGGTTTATAAACCATTATTACTATTAACATTAGAGATGTATCTATCTATCTATAAACTTTACTTATTTATCAAATCGATGGTATACCAAAGTTTTGTATCAGATACCGTAATCTAAGGGCAGATTTCTTTCTCTTCCCAAATTTCACCGAAATCGTTACTATCATCATTATTTATATGGTTATCATCATCATCATTAGAGTCATTATCATTTTCATTATTTGTTAAAGTTTCACTTACCATTCGTTTGTAAACTCTTCTTACACCACCAAGACCATCTTTTAAATTCAAATAGTCAACTTTGTCTATACATAAACCAATAATGGCGAAGTTTTCAAGACCTACATCTTCTTTAGCTCCGTCAACACCTCTTTGAATCTTATCTAATTTCTTCACAGTAGAGTCATCCAATAATGAGCCCGGTGCAGGCTTCCTATACAAAGCTTTTGATGATCTAGACAAGGTATTCCACTGTCTCATAATTTCATGATTCCAATTAATATCAGAATCTTTAAAACAAGGATTAACGCTTTCTTGGTTCAATCCTACCACAAACCATTTACCACTGAATCTAAATTGTTCCCAAGTCACAGGAAAGTAAAAGCAAGCTTCGAAAGTAGATTGATAATCATTTAACTTTTCACTTCTTAGATCCGTATTGAAAGTCAATATATTATTCTTCTTCTCACCACATAAAAAATCTCTAAAGACCACTGTTCTCACTCTAGGTTTTAGCCTTTTATCTACAGTTGCAAACTGAAATGTAGTAAATGGATTACTCTCTGTTTTATTATTTTTACAGGATTGAATAAAAATTGGTACCCATGGTGCCATCTCTTTACCCATTTCTGCTTTCACTATTATTTCGAAATATCAGTGTGTCTTGGTATTACCTCCTTAAATGTTACAATAAAGAATTAACTCTATTAAATAGACTTATTCACCCACCATAGCTTATACTTTCTGGATTCCTTGGTGAACCTGGAAAATCTTAGAGTATAATGGGAAAAAACCCACAGCCAAGAAAAAAAAATTGAAAAAAGTCCAAAAAACAACGCTATTACCTGAGAAGATAAATGCAAATAATATACTGGTAGTTCCACGGAACATGCCAATGGGAATGATGTTCATTCTAGGTTTTATAAAAAGTATACATACATACAAGTCGTTTTTATGCAGTTTTATCTACTGTAATGATTATATTAAATGGATAGCCAATCTAAGAATTCCGGGGCTAAATATGTAATGATCAATCTAGCACCTGCTCTTAAGAAACCTTGATGTGATTCGAAAGCAATTGTCTTTAAATCAACAATACCCTTTTCGGCAGCGGCATGTAACATGGCGTATTCACCAGAAACGTGGTAAGCACAGATTGGTAAATCCTTACAAAGCTCACTAGCATCACGCATTATATCCAAATAGAAAGTTGATGGTTTGACAATAATACCATCGGCACCCTCTTGCATATCTCTAATAATTGCTCTTCTGGCAAGACCACGGCCTGCAGGTGGTAATTGGTAATTCTTTCTATCACCTTCCGATGGAGCAGAACATGCTGCATCTCTAAATGGTCCATACAGATTACCACTAAACTTAGCAGCATATGATAGGACAAATGTCTTATGAGCCAAACCTGCATCAATTAGACCACGTTTAATATCTTTGATTCTGCCGTCAATCATATCACTTGGTGCAACACAGTTTGCACCAGCCTTGGCATAATTAACAGCAACAGCTGCTATTCTAGAAACACTACGTTCTCTATTGATAGATCCATCATCATATAGGACACCACAGTGGCCGTGAGAAGTATATTCACATAAACAAACATCACAAACAATGTACAAATCTGGAAAAGCCTTTCTTAAGACCTTAATCCCTTGGATAACTGGTCCATTTGGATCATCGGCTGCAGTTCCCACAGGATCCTTAATGTTATCCTTCATAGGGACACCAAAAAGAATTACTGACCTCAAACCCTTTTCTACAAGGGGTTTTAAATAACTTACAACTGTGTTAACACCAAATCTCTTGATATTTGGTAGCGAGTCAATTTCTGTTTCGTCGTCTGGATTATCAGAAATGAATAATGGGAAGATTAACATATTTTTAGTTAGTTGTCTTTCGCTCTGCCATTCTCTTAACAAAGGGTGATTATAACCACCTGCTAAAACTGAAGAAATTTCAGTCCTATCAACATCTAAAAACTCAGCTGTATGCATATTTTATTGTCCTCTTTTACACTTTTTAAAATCCAATAGTTTTCTTATTTCAAGTTATATTCTTTTCAATCAGTTTGTTTTTATATAATTATTTACTAGTTTCGTTAAATTGTTTAACGAATGAAAATCCGTCATTCTCGGTAATTAGTAATGTAAGGTGATATTATTAGTATCCGGCCACTCAGTGACACATTTTTAACTTTATAAGTCGCAGAGATCAGTAATCAATGACTGACCATGAATACATTATTGTTGTTTCTATCTGCTGTTTTAAAAACAAAGTCTCAGGGTTGTAAAATTCTGCCGGTTTTTAGAACAAAACAAGGCAAGAACTATGCAAGATGCACGTTGAAAATATTGCCATGAATTGCGGTACAGTAAACATTAATGATTGTAACCTACTTTACTGAGATCGTCACATCATCTATCATATGGCGATCTGAATGCTCAGTGGAAGTCAAATCAAACGTTAGTCTCACGGTTCGAACAGGAGATTGCTACAACAGTTTTCAAATAGAGACCGTAGACGAGAAAATCTCAACTAAATCAAAAATACTGCAGAAAAAGAAAAAAAAAGAAAAATACGCCAGCGATCTCGAGCACTCGAAAATTTCGAAAAGAAGTGATTACATGATAATGTAATAATAATAAAATAGAGAAACAATGATTAAAGATTTATATCATAACATATCTGATTAATTAGATTAATTAGGCACATAAGTGATTTCTACTATTGTTTGTGGATTTAGTTATAGTGTACCAAAGACAAATAAGAAATGAGAGATTACAAGTTGGTTGTTTTAGGTGCTGGTGGTGTTGGTAAGTCATGCTTAACAGTGCAGTTTGTTCAGGGGGTATACTTAGATACTTATGATCCAACCATCGAGGATTCTTATAGAAAAACGATTGAAATCGATAATAAGGTATTTGATTTGGAAATTCTAGATACGGCTGGTGTAGCCCAATTTACTGCTATGAGAGAATTGTATATCAAATCAGGGATGGGGTTTCTTTTAGTTTATTCTGTGACTGATAAACAATCACTGGATGAATTACTGGAACTAAGAGAGCAAGTATTGAGAATTAAGGATTCAAATAAAGTCCCAATGGTTTTAGTTGGTAATAAAGCAGATTTAAACGATGAAAGGCTTATTAGTGTCGAAGAAGGTATTGAAGTAAGTAGTAAATGGGGACGTGTACCATTCTATGAAACTAGTGCACTTCTAAGAAGTAATGTTGATGAAGTTTTTGTTGATCTAGTAAGACAAATCATTAGAAATGAGATGGAATCAGTAGCCAATAAAGATGCTAGAAAACCCAGCATGGCAAATTTGAAAAATTTAAATTCCCAAAAGTCTAGATCAGCTTCAATTAACGATAGCAGTAAACAGAGTAGGCCAAATACAGCCCTTCGTCAGAATCCAAATACTAATAAGTTACACAACAATAACAATAGTAATCATAATATTTCATCAACATCGTCAAATTTAAGAAAGCAATCAAGGAACCAAAATTACACTTCGTCATCATCACAAGCATTGAACAAGAGTTCAAATACAAGTATTCCCAAGACACCACAAAATGCAACTACTGCAAACAATTCAAGGACAAGTAACAAGAACATTAAATCAAACCCATCTTCTTCTGCTGCCAAGCAAAAGAAGAAGAAGAAATCACCTTGTACAATTTTATAAGACTACAAATAAATAAACAGACTATCATATATATTATTATCCAGATTATTTAAATTATCTTCTAAGTTAAAATATTTGGGGTTTCTACTATATCAAACCTTTACAATGATTTAAGGTTCCAAAAAAATGGACGCGACCGGAATCGAACCGATGACCTCTTCCTTGCAAGGGAAGCGCGCTACCAACTGCGCCACGTGCCCGTAACTTGTTTAATTGTACTGTTCTGTAATGCAACAATATCTGAGTATACATAAGAACTTTCTTTATTCCCTCAAGTCTGTAGAATGTGATTCCGATCGTTGAATATTAATTCCAAAATTATAGTAGAGACAATGTGTGGAAAAGTAATTTAGATAATAATAACGATATAATAAAAAAAATTGTACTTTCTGAGAGGTCAAGAAAACACAGAATAAGCAGAAACTTGTATTGACTGGATTAATTAGACATGTCTAAATTAGGATTGAATGTATAACATCTGCAGGATGTTTTTTTTGTACAGTATCATGACAATTGTAAGGCTAATACCATAATAACCCTCAATTTTTTGCGCGATTTATCCTATACATCATAACTAGATATATCGGTAACTCCATATTTGGCTGTAAAATTTCATTTAGCAAACATCTAATATAATGTTACGGTAAGTTTGTGGCTATTAATGAAAAAATAATTTAAATCCTTTTTATGGAATTCATGTAGTAACCTATGTTGGTACGTTTACATTAGAGCCTTATATTTATCGATTTCATCTTATAATAAAATTCTGGTTGCAAGAATTAGAGTCATTTTCAGCTGAGTTTTATGATTGAAAATGCATATAATGGACAAAACCTTGTTCTATAAATTTTAGAATTCTGTTATATTTTTCCTTTTTTTCTGATTAAATAGAGTTAAAAATCAACAACCAGTTACTTCATATTGTATTTTTTTAGTCGGTCATCTTCATTGAGTTCCAGATTAATCTAACTTACAGCCATCCTTTCATTAATACCTACTGAATATTCTCTCTAAATAAATGACTTCCATTTTATGCTTTATGCTTAGAATATAAATATACATATGTACATGTATAAATGTATAAATGCCATGTGATAAGATTAACGATAATGAATTGATGTCTCTCATCATGTCTATATCTTTCCTTGTGCCCGATCAGGATTTTTCATTGTCATCCTTTACCGAATTCTTATCAGCCTCTTCTTTCCAAGTACCTTCGAACATATGGTGTACAAAGGCCATCTCATCGAATTCGTTTTTAGCTTCCATTTGTTCAATTGCCGGTGAGAATGAAGTAATTGGTAATACCATGATATCATCGATAATAATTGGCTTTGTCATCAGTGAGAAGAATTCCCACGATATCACATTTGCATAATTTAACGACTCACTAATAGCATTATAAAATTTTCTGGTCGATTTTTCAATATTTTCTGTTTCTTCATTGTCTGGAAACAAATTATCGTTGAGTAATAAAATGTCATTATTATGCTGAATTAAATTTGAAAGATATTCAAAAATGATATCAGTAAAAATACCTGGTCCTGTCCAATTCATAACATCACTACCATCTGTATTAGATTTTGTCTTAAAAGCATTGTGGTTAATCTTCTTATCTAACCTCTTCGTCGCCCTATAATTGACATTATAGTCGTTAATATTTGTAACGTCGATTAAATCATTATACTCTTTCAAATGCGATGAATAAACACTATTCAAAGTTGTAGTTGTGATATTCAATATTAACTCTCTTAAAATCGGGTGACCTGGTTTAGACTGAATAGTCCACTGGCAGAATTGAATTCTTCTAGCATACCATGTTTGCCAATCTTCTCTATCTGGGTCAGCTTCAATACCAATTACAAACCCCGGCTGCGTTTTAATTTCTGGCTTTGAAATACCTGTTTTAGTCTTATAAGAAATAATGTTTCGTGAACTCTTAATTTTACTTAAAAAAGCTGGATTAACAGAAGGCCAAGAATTCACGGGCTTTAATAAGACAGTATCCATATCAGAATATATACCACCTCTAGCATATAACACCAAATATCTGAAAAAGTCTACTTTTAAAATGGCAGTTGGCATTAATTTAAACGCCTCGATGATTAATGGAGTTCCTGCATAAGCTAACTCCAAAAATGGTAACATTTGATCATCAGTAATCAATGTATATTGAAATGATCCATCGGTCCATGATGATCGGTAATGGATAAAGTCTTCAGGTAAATCTGAAATTGAATCATCTTTCCAAGTTTGCCAAATTTTATCTGGTATAGGTGAATCTTTATCATAAGGGAATTGAAAAGTCATTTGTTGACGTAAATCATGAATATTTCCATCGTAGGAACCTATGCTCTTTAAATTAATACCTGAAAGATGAGATGTCGTTGGCAATTTAACAATTCTACCTTCATTAAACTGAGCTAATAGTTTTCTATTTGTTCTAAAGGATCCAACTAGAAAATAAATGGTTACTAAACTGACCAGCAGTAACCTCACTCGCTTTCCAGCAACGAGTTTTAAATCCATTTCCACTTACTCTTCTTTCTGAATTAATTTCTAAACTTACTTTCCTTTATTAGTAGAAATCAATGGATGCATCTGTCATTTGACCTTCCTCTTATACAAACAGAATTTCAAAATTTCTAAATTTGAAAAAAAGTTTAATTACGCGCGACACCAAAAAGGAAAACTTAATGGTGGCCCCACCTGTTGTAAAGTGAGTCTAGGCCCTTAAAACAGTACCGTTCTTTAAATAGAAGTTTCAGTTGAACTTGTTATATAAAAATATATACGTATATCTATATATATATTTATGTGCTGTGATATGTGGTTAATGTTCATGCCAATGTGATGTTGTGCTCTGCAAACTCTTTCTTTAATGCAGCCATTGTAGAGTCATCATCATGGAAAGCTCTTGTGTAATCTTTCAAGACAGTAGTTTTGTAGCCTAGATCAGCAGCAGAAATAGCGGTTTCTTTAACACATATATCTAAAGCTAAACCGACAATTGTAACTTCAGTAATGTGATGTTTTTGTAAGTATTCGTGTAATTCTGTTTTATGAAAGTTCCAAATATCACAGAATGCAGAATAATATTCTCTATCAGCAAGGAAACCCTTGTCAACGATCTTATAATGGTTCTTATAGGTTTCCCTTAGCAAAGAGTCTGCTAATTGAGAACCAAAAGTATTCTGCAAACAATGTACAGGCCAAAGAGTGCCTACTTGTGTAGAATCATCACCTGGTCTTGGTGATTTATATGTAAATTCAGTGTATGGTTCTTGACCATGGTTTCTTGCAAAGGAAGTATGACGTTTTGGATGCCAATCTCTAGTCATAACCACTCTATGCCAATCCTCACCATTATGGATCAATTCAATGATTGGTTCTATAATTTCATCACCTCCTGGAACAGCCATTGGCCCCTTTGGTGGTAAAAAGTCGTTTTGTACATCAACAATAATTAAAGCTTTCATCGTTGACCATTTACAATTTTTTATACATCACACACACCAATTTAATTCCTCGCTCTTTTATATACTGCTCAATTATTTAACAAATTACCTGGCAAGCCCCCCCAGAATGAAAAATTTTCATACCGGACCCCTGTGTATACGTATAAAGGAAGGGGCAAGAAAGTGACTATAAGAGATAAAAACATACGTGCAAACATGCATACGTGCATACATAAGAAACATTAAAATTATTTTAGAGATTCACTAAATATAGGATCGGTTAAAGTTTATCTGTATTTGTATTACTATAATTTTTGTTATTCTTAGTTGCTGTTCTTGTTTCACAATTTTTTTTTTGCTTTACGGTCTTGGAGAAACCTCAAACTTTCTTTGATTTTATGATAGTTTTTAAATTTAAAAAAATATAAAATAATATATACAATAAATCAACTTCAACAAAAGTTTAGAAAGAAAATAATATTAGGATAATTAAATATATAAGGCATAAAATGGATATCGATGGCATAGACGCAAAGATTGCGTTATGCAGATCTATTTGTAATGCTTTACAAGTTATACAAAAGGGAAAGTTAAAAGCTGGTGGCGAACAAGAGGCAGCGGTTATTTTTAAATTAGTTAGTTCGTTAAGATGTGTTGATTATAATAGTTCAAAGTTGTTTAAGGACATGGATCTTGGTGATGTTGATGTATTCTCAAAGATACTTGCCAACAGTACGTTGGATCAGAGCTTAAAGGTTGATTTAATAACTATTCTATTCAGTTACTTCGCGATTTATCCAGATTTACATATTTTGATATCAAATTCTATAGGCAAATGGAGCAAATCTTCTTTATTAACACAAAGTGCGACAGAGGACCAAATGAAGATGACGAGTGATAATTTATTGTGTTGTTACGATTTAGTGGCGTTGGTAGAATCATATGATTCCTTTACACCAGATTTGCTCGCGTTCCTTGATTTGCAAAGTCTTGATTCATTACAGCATTACATTCATTTTTGGGAAACGAGACCAGCTATATCGAATGAAGTAATTAGCAATAAATACTTGTTGGATTTACATATTGCTGTGCAGCCAGCAAGTCAGTTGACCACTATTCAAAATAATAAATTCCTTTGGTACAAATTTTTACAAAGGTTATCTCTTTTATCAAGATGGTGTGACACTCAATGGCATAAAGTTGCTCTTGATACGTTATTAGAAGCTCAGTTTGACCAGCAGTTCAATCTTTTAATTGTGATGGAACTTATTGACCACCCAGAGTTTAATCTAGTAGAGGAACCAAAACTCTGTCATTTGTTATTTATTGCATTATCAAACATTAAAAATTCAAAAGTAACTAACTTACATGAAACTTTATCACAAATAAATTCCACTCAGTCATTGCAGGCATTGGTTAACCTATTACAATTTACCCTAACCAAATATTTAATTCAGTTTTTTAGTACTCAAACGAGTAAAAATACGAAATGGCAATTACCATCGTGGTTTACTGAATGGATTGTTCCAGCAAAACCACCAATCTCAAAATCATTATTTGTTTTTAATAATGATGACGAAAAATTTAATATGATTAACATTAATGATCATGTTAGGATAATTCTGGACTGTTTAAATACATCAATTACTATCAATAATAAAATATTGGGCAGTTATCGACAATTAGCTTTAGATCCAATGTCTTTAGATGGCAATGAATCAGTGAATCATTTACTTGTTAGAAACTATTTTCAATTATTCTTTATTCCAATGTTCGCAACTTTGGCACTATCCGAACAACTTAGAGTATCTCATCCAGATTTTGCATTATCTAGTAAACAGCTGTTTGCTAATTTGGTTAAATTAATTGAAAATTTAATCAATTTGAAAGGTAATACGGCAGTTTACCATTTCTTAAAATTCATTTCAAAGATTTCAGTGGAAGATCTAGTATTGCAGAAAATTTCATTAAATTTGCTAAACCATCTATTCTTCCATCAAATTAATAATTCCACATACGTTAGAAACTTATGCATTAATAACAAATTATCATTAGAAACACTAAAGACATACATAGATTTATGGAACGATGGTACAGAAAAATATTCACAATTCTACGATAGTTTATTCCATTTAAAACAACCACAAGTAGAACAAGTCACTGTAAGCTATTCTGATCTGGCAGCACTATTACCTGATTATGAATTTATAGTTGACAAAGCCATCGAAAAATCACCCGTTCACGCACCTATTCCACAAAAACATCAACCAACAATCCAAAACCACCAGCGTCAACAGCAGCAACAGCAACAGCAGCAGCAGAGAAAATATTCTAATCATCAAAGCAATAAATTTGATGCATATTCTTCCTCGACCTTTGTTCCATCCACAGCAAGTACTACTAGTACCGTAATATCGACTGGTACCACCAATAATGGCGACATGGCGTTACAAAATAATACCTACGGTTTCCAACAGGCATCAGAAAATTATCAGAGACAAACACCATCAACAAATAATAACAATGGAAATAATTACCTAGCATGGACTAGCAGCACAACAGATAATAATCTATCAGCTACGATGGATTCTTTTACATCATTTAATACCCCATTAACTATGTCAAGCATGCAAAATTTACAAAAGACAAACAATGATTTTATTAACTCAACACCAAAGACACCAACAAATGCAACAGGATTTTCTGCGAGGTCATCAGTATCTGCTTCTAATCCATGGAATGATTCCCCAATCTCAGGCTACCAAAATAGGGCTGTCACGAATAAGATAGTCAATACGGGTAAGAATTACATTTTGGGTGGTCATAACAGAGTCAAGAACAACAGTAGGGCTCAATCGATCCATATTGATAAATTTGTTACGAACGAATAATTGCAATCCATTCTATATAATTTAATAATCATATAATAATTTAATAATATTTTAATAATTTAGGAGAGTCTTTACAGTAGCTTATCAATCATACTCTAAATAATATTTCTGTTACCCGAAGGCTCATCGGTTTGCCAACAAATGAAAATTTTTGAACTCATCGCATCTCAAATAGTATAGTATAATATAATTGTAGAATGTATTTGAATTAACTACTGTGTGTTAATACATTTCAAGAGGCTACAGATCGCAAGTGATACATTATGGTGTTAAAGTCTACATCTGCAAGCGATGTTTCTGTTTATCAAGTGTCTGGTACTAATGTCGCAAGGTCCTTACCTGATTGGATTGCTAAAAGACGTAAGAGATCATTAAAAAACGATCTTGAATACCAAAACCGTGTGGAATTAATTCAAGATTTTGAATTCAGTGAAGCTTCTAACAAGGTTAAGGTTTCCCCAGACGGTCAGTTTGCTATGGCTACTGGTACCTACAAACCCCAGATCCATGTTTATGATTTTTCTAATCTTTCATTAAAATTCGATAGACATACAGATTCTGAGAATGTCGATTTTTTGATCCTATCAGATGATTGGACTAAGAGTGTTCACTTACAAAATGACAGAAGTATTCAGTTTCAAAATAAAGGTGGTTTACATTATACCACTCGTATACCTAAGTTTGGTAGAAGTTTGGCCTATAACGGTGTCAGTTGTGATTTATACATTGGTGCATCAAGTAAGGAACTTTATAGATTAAACTTAGAACAAGGTAGATTTTTAAATCCTTTTCAGCTAGAAACGGAAGGTGTGAATCATGTTTCTGTTAATCCTGTTAATGGTTTAATTGCAGTGGGTATGGAACAAAATGTTGTTGAGTTCTGGGATCCAAGGGCACGTTCAAGAGCTGCCAAGTTAACCTTAGAAAATGATCTTGATACTACTCCATTTCAAGTTACCACTACTAGTTTCCGTTCGGATGGTTTGAATTTCGCCTGTGGTACTTCGACTGGTTACTCTTATCTATACGATTTACGTACCAGTGAGCCTACTACCATAAAGGATCAAGGTTATGGTTTTGATATTAAAAAGATAATTTGGTTGGATAATGTTGGTGTTGAAAATAAGATTTTAACTTGTGATAAGAGAATTGCTAAAATTTGGGACAGAATTGATGGTAAGGCATTTGCTTCTATGGAACCAAATGTTGATATTAATGACATTGAACATGTCCCAGGTACAGGTATGTTTTTTACTGCTAATGAAGGTATTCCTCTACATACATACTATATCCCAAACTTGGGGCCATCTCCACGTTGGTGTTCTTTCTTAGATTCTATCACAGAAGAATTGGAAGAAAAACCAAGTGATTCTGTGTATTCAAATTACAGATTTATTACGAGGGCTGATGTTAAGAAGTTGAATTTAACACATTTGATAGGTTCAAAGGTTTTAAGAGCATATATGCATGGTTTTTTCATCAATACTGAACTATATGAAAAGGTTTCTTTAATTGCTAATCCGACTGCCGTACAAGATGAAAGGGAAAGAGAAATTAGACGTAGAATTGAGAAGGAAAGAGAATCTAGAATTAGAACTTCTGGTGCCGTTCAAAAAGCTAAGGTTAAAGTCAATAAAAGTTTGGTTGACAAATTATCACAGAAGCGTGGTGATGCTGTCACAGAAAAGCTTCTTACAGATGACCGTTTTGCTGAAATGTTTGAAGACGAAGATTTCCAAGTTAATGAGGACGATTACGATTACAAACAATTAAACCCAGTTAAATCTGCAAGAGAAACTGATGAAGGTGCCGCTAAGCGTATTAGAGCTTTAACTGCAGCTGAGGAATCTGATGAAGAAAGAATTGCCTCAAAGCAGGATGGTAAAAAGAGAGGCATATATGATGACTCCGAATCTGAAAATAGTGAAGACGAAAACAGTGAAGATGAAGATGAGGAGGAAATGAATGAACAAACTAAGAAGAAAATACAGAAGCAGCTGGCTAACATCGAACGTAGAAGAAAAGAAAAAGAACAGAGTGACAAATTCATGAACCAAATGAGTGTTGGTGTTGCTTCTGATGAAGCTAAGAAAAGTAAGTCTGTCACATTTGGTGAACAGGTGGGCGAAGAAGAAGCCAGACGTCCAAAGAGAGATGATTCAATCTTGCATCGTAATCACCAAGGTGAAGCTGAATTAACATTCGTTCCAAAGAAGGCTGAAAAGAAACCAAAAGCTCCAAGAAGACAGGACAATGACGAAGAAGAATCGGATGATGCCGAAAAACAAGATAATGGTAGAACTAAGCCAAGATTCAGTGGTAGAAGAAGTGCAAGTAAGAATACTTTCCGTGGTATGTAAAACTTTCACGAAAGGAACAGCACGGAAATCAGGCATCAATGATTTACAGATATCGGGTCAATTGACACATCTCAGGGTGGTAGCATATACATGGCATGTAGTATACATGAGAATAATATAGATTCAAAGTTATTTAATTTGTTTAGTGTCTCCTTCGAATGGGACTTTTAATGAGTTTCAAACTCATATGAAGTAAGCTACCCGCCTTTAAGGATACGGAAAAAGGAAAGAAAGGGAAAAAAGCAATTAGCCCCACTCTCTAAATAATACTTAAATACCAAATGAATGAGATACTAAATATAATAACACTATAAATATACTTTATTGTATAGATATATATAATTTACCAAACCAAAAAATAAGCTAATTATCTTATAACAAAAATTAGTCATGGGTCTAAAGAAATTTCTGAAAATAAAGCCTCCTCCAGAGGACACTCCAGAGCAGAATAGAGAAACATTGATGGAATTAGGTATTACTACAAAAGGTTCCACTAGACAAAGGAGAAATAAATTTGCAGCATATGGACAGTTTGCAAGGGATAAAGCTGTTGATAAAATTTATGCTCCACCAGGTTATGAGGATTATGCAAGGCCTCAAGATGAATTGAATGATCTAAATGCAGCACCTATAAATGAAGCAGAAGCAATCAAGGATGATGGAGGGAAGAAAGAAAAGAGCAAGAGAGGACTGTTCGGTAGAAAGAAATCTCATAAACACAAAGATGACATGGTATCTACTGAACAGGATAAGAGTTCTGCATTTGATCCTTATAGCGTCAACACCAATGCAGATACCTATGAAGCAGATCCTTATGCTGGATTTTCTAAAAGTCCTAATAGTCATGGTATGGATTATAAACCAGTTAAGGAACAATCTTCGAAACTGGCAAAGTCAGATCCTTTTATAGAATCAACAGGCTTTAATGCATACGAGAGCAGGTCCACTGCAAATTTATCATCTGATGATTATGGTAAAAGCACAAGTCCATTTAATCTAGATACAGCTACTTACAATGATGATTCCGGTTACACAAATTTTTCAAACAACAGTGACATGAACTATCAAAAAAAAACAACACCAGTTCTTTCCCAGCCGACAGCTACAAACTCCGGAAGAATTAAAAGCCCTTATGCCAGTTCAACCGGTAAATCAGCTTCACCAGTTGTGATATCTCAACCCAATGGCAATTCTGTAAATACTTCTACTGATAACTCAAATCCATATCAAAATTTAGGTGGTTATGCTGCTTATGATGTTGGCGCTAATAGAACAACAGGGAATAATTACAATCCATACAATACTAATGAGAGCGCTATACCTGATGTAGAAACTGATTTGAATACTGCTCCAATAGATACGTATGGTTCGTCGGCTACTTCTTATGGCAATCCGTACGGCAGACAAGGTGTTAGTAGACAAGGCACTTTTCAATCTTTTAATGAAAGTCTGAAACCTGCGCCTTCTTTTAACGACACTCCAGGGTTGATGGCAACTGTTTATGCAGATAAACAGCAGGAAAACCAAGCAGCGTTATCCAATGAACTTGACTTAAATGCAACTATTGATGAATGTGATGATGATGGTGATAATTTAAATGCTGATTTGCAGGAAAGGCAACAGCAGCAACAGTTCCAACCACAACAATGGCAGCTGCAGGAGGAACAAGAACTTCATGCAAACGGTTATGGTGATTATGACCAACAACAACAGGATGCGAGTAGAGGTTTTAAAACATTTGAAGAAGTTCAACGTGAAGAAGAGCAGAAACAACAGGAAGAGGAAGAGGAGGCTGTTCATGAATTGAAACAAGAGATTCGTTTCACTAAACAAAGTTCGGTTGCGTCAACTAGAAACACATTAAAGATGGCACAAGATGCTGAAATGTCAGGTATGAATACTCTTGGTATGTTAGGCTACCAAAGTGAACAATTGAACAATGTAGAAAGAAATCTGGATTTAATCAAAGTACAGAATAGTGTTGCTGATGACAAGGTTGCTGAGTTGAACAAATTGAACCGTAATATTCTAGCGGTGCACGTAGCAAATCCATTCAATTCAAAGCGAAGGAGAGAGGAGCGTGAAGCCAGAATTAAAGACAAAAAAATTGAAGAGAAATTAATGATGGAAAACACTAGTAATCAAATTGCCAAATCCACACAACGGATTGAAAATGCGTTGAATCACAATATGCAAAGTGAAAGTGGAATACGTGAAAGATATCAAAGGCAGGGTGCATTGGATCGTGCAAAGAAATACCAATTCGAGAATGATGAAGAAGATGATGAAATGGAAATAGAAATTGATAGAAATATCGATAAGATCCAGCAAATAAGTGGTCGTTTAAAGAACCTAGCTGTGGCTGCTGGTGAAGAGTTAGATTCACAACAGGCTCGTATAAAGAACATCGAAGATAATACAGATGAACAAGATATCAAGTTACATGTTAACACCACAAAATTAGCTGGTATTAGATAGACAGTTAATAACCTAGTATGTTTATATATTCATGGGTGTATTTTATTAGTTATATAAGTTAAACTAAAACGATGACAGAAATCATTCTGATTTTGACCATTTGCTCAATGGACCGGGATATTATTTTTCTTTTTCATTGTATAGATTTTATGTTTTATATATGATTTATTTTCATCTTGTTTTTTGTGTACAGTTTTATAAATGTCGTAAGGGTTTTAAATGCAATTAAATTTGGGTGTGTCGTTAATAATTAACCCAACAAATGTTAAATCTATAGCTAGTTTATTCTTTTCAAATAAACTGTTTTAATTATAAGGAAACCCAATCCTTAGTGTCTTGAGTTTAGCCAAAGTTTATAATTATTTTCTGCAGTATGGTCCACTGCCGATTCAGCAAACTTAAGTATATTTTTGTCGTTTATGTAAAATCTTGGAATTGAAAGAGACCAGTCTGTTATTTCAAAACTACTATAGCAAGAATCAGAGTTATCGGTTTGATTATCGACTGGAATCAACAGTGGTGACTTAATAAGAGAATCTGCCTCTTCGAAAGTAGTCTTTGAAATATTATCTTTTATTTCTGTCGTTACCGTTATATTTTGACAACAAGCAGATCTATTATTATTACTACTTCCTGAATCTTGCACTACCTTGGTAGAACCATTTGATAGCACAGAGATATCCTTTAGTTTACACTTTTCTGAGCAATACAGAGTATCCTTGTTACATTGCATGTGAATCTCTGTTGGGATCAATTGATCGCAAGCTGCACAATAATTATTGAAGGCACTCATTTTAAACATATACGCTTTTTGATTAGATTTTATTATGAATTGACAGTGATTTAACTTTGTTTCTATACTAGGTATTGGAAAGTAACAATATAACTTATTTTTATCGCTATTCTCAAACAAACTTCAGGAAAGATTCGATAAGAAAGATTATTACATAAGGATATCATTCACTCATTGCTCCATATATATATGATTATATACTCGAGGTAATGGATGATATGCTACATTATTTAAAATCCCCAATTACTTACTTGGTGAATAAAACTGTCGAGGTTAAGACCTAGTAAAAGAAAAAATTTTCCTATTATCTTCAGCCGATTAGGGTTACAAAAGTTCTAGATTAGTCCTGTTTATGATTTAAAAATAGGCATTCCCAAATTCAACTATATATCCAAAATGAAAATTCGTTTGTGAAACTTCTACTAATAACTATTTGCTGAGGGAATAACTAAATATACTTTAAGAAAAATCAGGCCTGCATGATTCCCCATTAATTTAAGTGGACTTTGTTTCCAATGATGAAACGTGTTCATGCCTGCTCGCTATACTGGAATTTCTTCGAAATTTTTTTTATTTCAGATACGATGAGGTTTCCATGGAGAATCCGCTGTTGAAAAACATCTCAAAGTAGAAGAGCTTTCCATAGTGTTCCATTCGGGACTGAATTGAGTAATTCGTAAGATCCGTGTATTGACCAACAAGCCACTACAACCAGATGCCAAAGCTATTCAACGAAAAAGTGGTGCATTCAGCCGTGTATTATATATTTATAACCTGATCCAGAATGCAATATGATGGTAGTTTTCTAAATGTACTTTTAATTTGGAACGACAAGCAGGTTCACTTAAAGTGTATTGGGGTGTGCTTGAAAAGTACTAGGTACTATGGTCATATGCATTCATTTATATTCTTGTGCTATGCACCTGAAGTAAATAAAATGCGAATTGCAGTCTGCATATACTTTGACGTACGAAAAGTGTAATTTTGTTAAATGCGGAATATAGATTTAATATTGAATAAATAGATATAATGTTCTATATAATGATTATTATAATGATGAAACGGGTACGTATTGCTGATGCGCTTTAAATTATTAACCGGTTGGAAACTGTAATTGTAAACTTCTTATTGGTGGCAAAACATCAACGTTATTACTTGATTGAATTTGTTGCTGCTGCTGTTGAATTGGAATGATGGGTGATTGTGGAGGTAATTGTTGCTTAGATAAAGTTTGTTGATTTTCTTGAACTTGTAAGAGCTTATTATTCAATTCATCAGAAAAGTTCTTGTTAAGTAATGACCTGTGAGAGCTATTTGATCCGCCATATACACCATTCTGCAAATTAGTACCACTTGCAGAACGGCTTAAAACAGTCGGTGTTGATGTTTTAGATTTTTTTCTCGATTGCTCCTGTAGGTAATCCTCCTCTTGTGCATTGTAGTAATAACTGGATTGGTTCATTTGTAAGTCTTCACTTTGAGGATCTCGTAAACCCGAATTTTCTTCTGAATCTGAATCTGAATTATTATTCAAAATCATATCAGACAAACTTAGAACTGAATTTGGGCGCTTCAACTTAGCCCCTATTTGAGTATGGTTTCTAAAATTATCAGCACTACCAAAGCCATTCTGCATATTTCTCACATCTGTTAAGGACTTTGGTCTGGGTAATATAATTGATGAATTTAGTTTTGGATTTTGGTGGCTTTTGTTTGTCAAACGGTTATTGTTACTATCAGGTGTATCCATGTACATTGATTTAGGCCCTTGATTTGATGACAACGGTGTCATCATCTGTAGTGACGATAACGCATTCAATCTTAATCTACTACTATTGTTACTATTGTTAATAGACGAACTACTATAACCGGAAGATAATTGATGGGATGAAAGTGACGTTAATATTGGTTTACCAACCATAGGGGGCGAAGATAAGATATTTTGAGGATTCTGTTGTTGCTGAAAGGGCTGAAACATGTTAGTTGC
>PPOM03000337.1:237242-268908 GCA_003708925.3 Kazachstania martiniae
CGTTATTGTGTAAAGAAAGAAAAGAAGGGAATATATCTTAAAGTTTAAAACCATTTTTAAGGAGAGTAGTTGTGGTGTAACCTGTTTTGGTATACTTTACTTAGTATTAAAATAAAGTTAATAATCGAAGGAAAAACAGGATGAGAAAAATTCAATTAAGAAAATATTAGTCCTCTTTATAAATAAAATTTTTTTGTATACCTTCCAATGATATAAATTGAGATGCCTAATCACCTACTCAAGTTAATCATGAGAACAGCTGGTAATTCTGACGCAGTTAGAATAGTAGAATTACCCACTATCCATTATAAATGTAAACAAACTTTACCTGAACATATACTACAATGGCCTAACAATAATCCTAGTTAACTGTAAAGAGACACAAGCTACCTTCGAAAGGTAACTTGTTTTTAACCAACCTAAAACATTAATTTTCTTCCGATGTGCTAAAGCATCTGTCATCTCAGTTGCTGGTTATTTTTCACCAAATCTTACTTTGTTTACACTTTTGACGGGCATTTCTATGTAGCCAAAAACCACGAATCGCTGTGCGCTTTTTTCTTAGACGACGGTTTCATAATTTCTTGCTGGCAAAAAATGAAAAAAGAACGGAATAGGCTGGGCAACGGCTGTGTCGATGCTTGGTTGCGAGTTCAACACCGAAAAATAATTTTATAATAAAACTTACATAATTCTAAAAGTGTAGCAGCTATACTTTTGACGCTTTAAAAACTAGCTGCACCGCAGGAATTCATTGATATTTAGCTTTTTTTTTTACTACTGTATATACATAAGCCCTATAACTATTAAAAGTTTGTTTACCTCTTCAGTATTTATTGTATATATCTGTATGTATGTAAGCAGTCATTGATTACCCAACATGAATGCAAATCTTGCTTGATTTAAAAACGACCCAACAGATTTACAACGAGGGCAGTCCAACCAGTGAATTGTTGAGCACCAGTACCATGGCCATCATTTGGATCATAATTTTCGTAAACATAACCAGTGGATAACCAGTTTTTGTAAACGTTGTCAATCAGGTTATTTTTTAAGTTTCTGTACAATAGACTTGCAGTTGACTTTTCATTACTGGAGATCACTTCTGGATAATAAAACCTTAAAGCGTCCAAACATAAATAATTGATATTCATCCAAATTTTACCCCTCCAGTAATTTTCATCAGTACCAAAATATTGGTTATCCCTTGATAATGATAATAAACCATATTCAGAATAAAGCTTTTTTGGATCACTCATCAATGAAACAATTTTATCAAGCTTTGGAGAATGTTGTGGAATTAACTTTAATGCAAAAGGCAGCAATGAGATATAGCCTTGATGACATACTTGTTCTAAATCCTCATCAAATTCTTCATCGATGGTAACATCACAGAAACAACTGTACTTATCACTCCAATGAAGTAGATTTAAGTTTTCGATAATCTCATTTTCAATTATTTCAAATCTTTTCTCATCGTTTTCTAATTTCATAATATAAGCGATCTGTTTCATTGATCTTGCCATAATACCAACCCACGAAAGAGCATCAACATGTAACTCAGCGATATCAGGTACTTCAGCCCTTGGATAATCATCTAACCCGCTTGGTAAGCAGTGAGATACCGTACGCCCAAGCCATTTATATACATTCTTTCTGTGGACCTTTTCTAATATTTGGTTACCATCCAATAATTCATCGTATTCTTCAATCAAGCCCCTCTGTGAATTTCTAAACCATTCAAAATGTCTAATTAATTTTGGATAAATACTCTTAGCATACGTTAGAAGTAATTCAGGACTACTTTCTAAACGACTGGTATCATCGTACTGACTATTCCCAATATCGTTTGTGCTACCTCTTTTAAACTCCAGATCATGTTCTGATTTTTCGATAGCTCTTTTTAACATTTCACTGAAAGCAAGTAGTAAGGTAGGTGGGTTGGCAATATTTGGACTTTGTACTATGAATTCATCTGGCACCCTACTTCTAGCCTCTGGACCTAGAATAACTTCTCTAGCTATCCAACCATCCTGATCTATAAGGTTAAACCAACTTGACATTAACTCAAATGCAAGATCAGAGTCGTAATCCATAATTTGCAAAATTTGAAAACCTTCATCCCAATAAAACCCACGAGGAAAGAATCCACGGCTTGGCACACTCGTAAATAATCTATATGGACCTTCTTCTACACCATTATTCAACTTCAATTCTTCAAACTGATTTTCATCTAATTTCGTTATTCTATCAATTATTTGGCTCCCGTAGAAATATCCAATACCACCCAATAAGTTAGAAAGAGTTTCTTTCGCAAAAGCTTTCTTTGCGTTATCAACTATGTTGAAATGTTTATCAAATCTAGAGTTAATTTCAGAGATAGTGGTGTCAATCATGGCAGAGATTACAGAGGACTTCTTAATTTGTTGCTTTGAATCAACACTGTTGTAAATAATATCAAACTCAAATGGTTCATTGTTGAACGTTTTTTGGATGAAGTGAAAATTGCCACCTTTGAAATTATGGATATTTCTTAAAGTTAAAATACTTGGGTTGTAACGATGATCAATATCGGAATCTCCCCTATCCTCAAGGATTTTGGCAACTGAATCAGATAATAAAGTTTGATAGATATCATGCGCTTGCCACATTTCTGCATCAGGAACTTGCAAGGACGAGTAACTGGTTTTTGAACAATCTGCACCGGGAGCAATCTCCATGCTTGGTAAGGTTTTATCTGTGTAGTATGTACCGTAGTTATCTTTAACAATAACTCTATATTTTCCAAGTTCTTCCGATTTACCTTTAAATTTCAGGAAATTAATGTCGTCATCTACAAGTCTATCCAAACTTGATGCACCCCGTTTACCAATATATTGATCTAAATACAGAATAATTGAAGATGTAGAATTTAAGCTTGCATCAATCGGCTCACCTTTTACCCTTGTTACCCAATTCTTACCATCCTCAGATTTAACAAGATAGATAGTTAAATTCAGATTATTAGCTCTGTCGAGGAAAATCTGCTTACCACCTAATCTTGGATCATATACTTCCCAGCCATACTTTTCAAGATTGTCATTCTGCTCTGCATTATGTCTTAATCTTGATAAAGCATCCGCTTTTGAGTTATCAAACCACATAAGCCCCATCATGAATGGAGTATCATCCACATAACGTGGTCTCATACCATAATACAAGTTAGATTTGTACGGTCCCCATAATAAAGACTGATCAGTATACTTCTTGAAGCTTTCTGCATTTGAAAGAGTTGTCTGTCTTTCCGCAACAATCAGATCTACCAGGGTTAGATATATCAGACCAAAAATAAGTTTCAATTGCATTATGAAATCTTACTTTTATCAACTGTTAGTTAATGTGTTTGCTCTATATATGTTATGCGAAGGTTTAAAACATTTACATTTTTTTATTTTCTTTTCGTTTTGCATCAGTTTGCTGCCGTTATTCTAGGTAGTTGAATTTAGAACAATACCAACATGATGTTGACAAAATGATGGTCAGGTCTTTATTCATTTCAGCTATCTCGTAAAAGTTATTTAGTTCAAGTCAATCGATCCAGGACAATTAAGTAGTGTATATCTAAAACAACAGAGTCCCACTAGATAGGTGGACCAAGGCTTTTTTATATTATTTAAGTAATTAAAATCCACTACATTCATTTAATGATTTGAATTGGCTAATAGTATTGCTTGTATGTCATACTATTATTCAGTTGTTTACTCTTACTTATGTATTTTTTCTTTTATTTATTAATATTTTGGTATTAAAACTTCTTTTTCGGCTGAAGATTAGAATGACATAGAGAAATAATCAATATATATAGAAAAATAAAAGAGCAAGTTTGCAAGGTTAGATTTTTTTCAAGCTTCTTTGCTTAAAGTACATGATTTTACTCCCATTGCTTGTTTCAGTCAAATTATAATCAACTTTAGCCTTCGAGAAAACAAGTGGATCGGCTGGGATTGATGCTAACCAGAATGACTGAAAATATTCCCATGACAGCTGATTATAGCTCATTTGAAGAGATAGCAGGCAACGTAACTGCATTTCCTTGATCTTTCCTGATTTATGAAGCAACTCAAAGGTTAACTTTTGTTTCTTCTGTATAACAATTAAATCTTGGAACCAATAATGCAATGAACTATTGTTCCTGCAATGCAATAAGGACATATTTAGTAATTCCCCCTTCTCT
Source organism: Kazachstania martiniae (assembly GCA_003708925.3). Taxonomy (NCBI): domain Eukaryota; kingdom Fungi; phylum Ascomycota; class Saccharomycetes; order Saccharomycetales; family Saccharomycetaceae; genus Kazachstania; species Kazachstania martiniae. Next base: position 241,456 of record PPOM03000337.1, read on the forward strand.
TTTGGGTTGTATTTTCTAATACTTTGTAAGCATTTCTCTAAATTATTGTCAAAATGTGATAGATATATAATATGGAGTTCAACTATTTGATTCTCTTTCGCAAATTCTGGTAACTTTTCAACTATAAATTCTAGTACAATACCACCAATGGCATAAATGTCCCCTTTTCGAAGGTAATTCTCATATGACATCAAGTAAGTTTCTTCAACCAATCTTAAGAACCTTTCATCTTTCTTATTGTTATCGAACACACTAATTATTACTTCTCGTAATTTCCTTAATCCATGAGTTACTCTTTCAATACTCTCTTCGTGTTTTAAACGCAGTAAAAGGTTTTCTCTTTCTTCTTGGCTTTGTTGTAGCTCTTGAATAGAATCGACATTGGATCGACTTAATAGGCCAACATTCTTCAATGGGTCACTTCGTATTCTCTGAAGACTCTCCTCTGAAAACTTTAGTTTCCTTCGTTCCATGTTTGAGAGGATTTTCTGTTTTTCCATTGCTCTTTCAGTAATGTCCTAAAGGTTTGTTTACTATATTATGGTCGCAGTTTGTTGCTATAAATTTCCTAAAAAATGACCTATGGTGAGGTGTCAGATTTATAGTCTAAATTATTGTGAATACACTTCATAAGTATTTATAAACCATCATCAGTTAAGGAAAATTTTAAGCTTCTTTAAAAGGTGAATGTTACGTTAAAAAAAAATATAATATAATATATGATATAGCTTTATAGCGAGCAAGCAAATAGGACATTCCAATAAACACATTGGTTGTTTGGCCGAGCGGTCTAAGGCGCCTGATTCAAGATTGATTCTACGGAATTTTCTTAACCAATTACAATTGGGAACACTCAGGTATCGTAAGATGCAGGAGTTCGAATCTCCTAGCAACCATTATTTTTTATTTTTATTCTTATTCTCAGTAGATTTATATTGAAAGATGTATATTATATAACACTCAATTATAAGAATCCAGTTAATTAATATGTAGAGTACTTATATAAGGAACCATTTTAATCAAGCTTTAATATATAGTTAAAATATAAACTAGTAGATACAGTTTACTCTCTTTCATGCATTTTTGTACTTATATTTAAGCTGTCTTAATTCGCCAAGATCTCCTTCGATTTCCTTTGACCAATATTTGATTGTAAAGGCCATAATATACAGAAATAGTGGTATATGGAGAAAAAATTGCAATACACGCTGGTCGAAATAATTAAAAGTAACCCAGGATATTAGGATCAATAATATGCAATTGAAAGTATTAATTAAAGAGTTGTTGATTCTGAGTTTCAGTATGTTGAAAATTTTAAAGTCATTGATAAGTTCATATCTTAATGAGACACAAGTACATATTAGCGATTGTAAACCAGCTAGAAGGACAACACTTACATTTCTTGAGGATCTTGTTGCCAACATTAAGAATATACCTGCACAGAATAAATATAAAGCACACATGATATTTATTGTTATCTGATCTGTTGTATAGTTATTTAGCTCAAATTTTTGTATTAATTGCTCTTGCTCATCTGTATCCATCGGTAATGAAAAGTCATCATCACTATCCATTAAAGTCTGGAACTCACTACCTGTATATTTCCCATTTATAATAGTTTTAATACCTAACACCTTTGCGTTGAATTTTCTTAACCTGGACATCTTTCACTGTCTCTCTGCATAGTGTGTTTCATATAGTTTAAAGGCTACTATAGTAGCATAATGACATATTTTTCAATCTTCATTATCTTAAATAAAAAAATTATATGTAGGTGTCCTTATCAAATTATAGACCAAAAAAGGTTTGTGAGAAGGCACTAGATCTGATTATATAATGGAACGATGGTCATTACCGATTAAATCTGTGGTAAATCTGTCATATCACCATCTCAGACCCTCTGTTTCAAATACTGCAAATCCTATTGTAATCAATTTGCACGGCTTCTTAGGGACGAAATCAATGTTTCATTCAATAAACAAGAAACTTTCTAAACAACTACAGACTGATATATTTACAGTAGATTTAAGAAATCACGGCGATTCACCTCAGGCTCACCCCATAACATACGACGTATTAACAAATGACCTGTTGCATTTTATTAAGAATAAGATTCCCCCAAAACTAAAAAATAAAGGCATAAACATGATTGGTTTTTCCATGGGTGCTAAAGTTGCAATGTTAAGTGCTTTACAGCTACCAGTTAATAAGATAGTTTCAATCGATATGCCACCATTGCATACACCTGTGCTCCCGCTAGAATTAATCCAGAACTATGACTTGATAAAAAGAATACACACAGGAAACATTCAGATTAGAAGGGGCACTAATACTTGGAAGGAAGAAATTATCGGTACTCTTGGCTGGTATTTTGCATCCGGGTTTTTGAGAGTTAAGAGGAATTATACATTGGGTCAGAATGGTGAGTTTATCAAATATTTTCTTCCATTAGAGGAATTTCCCGATATACTAAACGATATTAAAGGTTGGCCTGTTAAACCAGATAAACTACCTTATATTGATACGCATGTGCTATATATGAAGGGGTTGAAATCTAATTTAATCCCAAAAGATTATTCCTTACTCTCAGTTCCCTTTAGGAATTTCGAGATTAAGGAATTCAACACTAGCCACAACGTCCTTTTTGAAGATTATGAAAACGTATCTGATGCCATAGTTCATTTTCTTAGATAGAGCTGTTATTTATCATTCATTAAAAATATTAATATTCATTTTATACTTTTTTGTTAGGGCTAAGAATTATTAATTTAAAATTTTGATTCTTTATATCAAAAGAAGAACTCTATACATTTAAAGGTAATTAATATTATTTAAATTTCATTCCAACCAAGGGAATTTTGACTAGCAATTGGGCGGGAAATTTTTAGACCCGCTCCATTTTTGACACCGACACCAATATTTGCGACACCAACATCAGTGCCTTCGTAGTGACTATTGTTCATCCATTCGTTAACTAGATCACTGTTCCTCTTTTTTTCACTGTGAATAGAAGATTCCAAATCTGAAGAATGAATTGTGCTATCATCAGGAAACTGAATAACTGACTTATTTCTTTGCCTCTTAATGAAGTAATGTAGAATGAAACACATAGCAACTAGGTAGACGACAGAGCCAACTACAACACCAACAACTAGAGGTATGACCTTCTTTTTCGATCTCATTTTGGTTGTAGCAGCAGATTTCGAAGAATATTCTAGTGTACCAACATCCGCATGTGTAGATGAATCTGTGTCATCATTAGAACTACCAGAGCCCGATTTGCTTCCATCCTTTGAAGAGCTGTTCCCTGAGGAGCCAGAAGCAGAGGAAGACGAGGAGCTATCCGAGCTGTTATCTGAAGATACAACGGTGGCACTTATCAAACCGGTTAATGGGATGGATGGGTCGATCTGATTGGCCAAACTAGCAGTAACACCATCAGAACCAGTATACAGAACACTCGAAGAATTTTTAATCATACTTGCTAGCGAACTAATTTCCGAAGTCGGAAAATATAGTTCTGCAACAGTAACAAAATAATCAATAGCTGGATCTTGTAATGGGACTAATTGTGTAAGAGAAATATTAGCATATTTATCATCAAAAGTTCTGCTTAGAAGTACAGGCAAAAATGTAAAAATTTGGACAGAGGATTTTGGAGAGCTTACAATGAACTTATAATTTAGAGGCTTCTTAAAACCAATTGTAATTAGACTGTATCCTTCGGCACCTCTAACCTGATTTGGTGGAGTTATAACCTGAGGTAAATTCTGAGCAGCAGTGGCAGTGGCACTACTCAATACTTGCGAACCAGATACAGTTACAGATGCAGTAGCTGCTGATTCGGTCACTAAAATAGTGGGGACCCACCAGTTTTTATCCCTAGACTTGGAAGAAGAAGAAGTAGTTGGAACAAGTTCGTTGGTCGGTTTATCTGAAACCGTGGAAGCAAAAGTTGCATTAGTTGTACCTGTTGGAGGTAGAGTAGGTGCTGTAGTTGACGTTCTAGCGCTTAAACTTGTGGATAATATGATTTTGGTTGCTGTTTCCGATATCTGAGTATCTTGTTCAATAGATGATATAATATCAGATGCAATAGAATCTTCACTAGTGGTAACAGATGTCTGTGAATTATTAACATGATCTGGAGTTAAAACAGAAGTTTGTGAAGTGGTTAAACTTTCTGATGATATTTGACGCGTATTCTGTGCTTCACTAACGTTAATGGATCCTACAGTAGTGACCTTAGAGATCGAACTTTCCCCAGTTGTGGAGGCCTGTTGACTAATTAGAGTGGTTTGAGCGTCAGTTGAACTTGTCGAAATCACTGGAACATTTAAGCTAGATGTGCTTTGAGTAACCGATGATTCATCTGTGGTTACCTTAACAGGGAACGAAAAATCTGAAGGAAACCCAATTGTAGTAGTTTGTGTGCTCGTTATTAGGGTGGATGGAATTAATGATGTTGGGTGTTGATCATACTGGGTTGTTGTAGTTTCAGTATTTACTTGATGTAGAGAGCTCTGGCCAGGTGTATTGGTTGTCTTAACTATTTCCACAACAGAACTTTGTTCAAGAGGGGTATTCAAGGATGATGGCACAGAAGAAGTGCTTGGAAGTGTTGAAAACGCTTGTACACCTGAGATTGGAGAAGTTGGTGGAATATTTGAAACTGCTGAAGTTTCATGTACCCTTGAGACAACGGGGGCAACAGGAGTACTTAAAACAGAAGTGCTGGATGCTGGTAGTGTATCAGGAATAGATGGAGTTACAAGATTAGCAGGAGCTCTTGATGTTGGAGTTAGACTTGGCGAGGCAGACATAGCTTTGCTTGTAACTGGTTTATCACTAGGAAGATTCGAAGCATCAGTAGCGAGAACACTTGTAAGATGTGATACAAGTTGTTGTGTTGAAGTTGGAAGAAGTATTGGGCTACTAGAAGTTGAAGAAGCTACTGGTATATGTAAAGTAGGCTTGTGAGCTTGTGATGGATCAGGAGTGGAAGTTTCAACTTCAGGGTTTAATGTATGCTGTGGTGGAATAGTTCCTGATTTACTTGGATATACTGCACTTGCTGAAGAGCTTATAACATATGGAGCGCTTGAGAGTTCATCCATCGATTGTGTAGCTACAAGACTCAGAGTTGGCTTTAGAGATTCCTTTAGCGTTTGGGTATTGATCTTACTGCTACTTAGTGTAGTAGTACGCCTTGTATTTGTATCTGTATCTGTATTTGTATTTGTATCTGTATCTGTATCTGTATTTGTATTTGTATTTGTGTTCGTGTTTGTGTTTGCGTTTGTGTTCGTGTTTGTGTTTGCGTTTGCGTTTGTATCTGTTGTTAACATCGTATTGGTATCTATTAAAGTAGCGGAGAAAGTTTCTGGGATACTACTTGAGAACAAACTGTTTGAAGTACTATTCGAACTCGGTAAAATGACAGGTACATTATAGTCTGTCTTTATAGTACCTGTAACGGATGTAACAGTATAAATACCGGTCACCAAATCAGTGGTATCAGTAGATAAATCAGTGGTATCAGCAGACAAAGCAGTGGTGCCAGTGGGTAAATCAGTTGTGTCAGTGATCAAAGCAGTGGTGCCAGTGGGTAAATCAGTTGTGTTGGTGACCAAAGCACTGGTGTCAGTAGGCAAAGCATTTTCACCACTCGAAACAGTCTGATAGAGAGTTGTGTCTGTTTCACTACTCATGTACGCCTCTGACGGAATATGGTAAGTTATGACATGTGAACTATCGGTACCTCTTGCGGAACCGTAATAAGCATTGGACCCCCCAGTTTCAGGTGAAGATGGATTAACGTATGTGCTTTCCTTACTGACATCTGAAGTATTGATATCTTTTGAATTTGGGTCATTTCCTATAATAGTATTTGTATTTGCGTAGCTAGTATCATACGTACCTGGAGTCGATATGACATTTGACGATACAGTAGTCGATGCCAGACTCGAGATATATGTTGAAGGAGACAAAGGTTCATAATTGGGACTCACTATATTTGAGCTATCTGATATTAGCGAATTATATGAATCGGAAATCACGTGACTCGGTATATCGTAATTATTTGAAGAATATGATCCTAAAGCGCTGGTTAATGATACAGTATTCGGTATGGAAGTACTGTTGTTATAATTTGCCTGCCTCTTCTTACCAAAAAATGGTAAGCTCGGAGCAGCTTCTGTGATTGCTGAAAGTTGTAGTAATAGTACAATAGATAAGGATCTCATCTAGTAATAATAATATTAAAAATAAAAGAAAGAATTTGAATAAAAAACGAATGTGAAGAAAGTATACAACCCAAATTAATTAAATTATCGTGTCATATAATGAGATGCGAATGTTTTGCAATTGCACAGCTGGGGTTTTAAAACATAAGGAATATGATAATAAAGTGATAATAATTCTATGATATATATATATGTACCACTTAGCGGGAAAGGTCCTAGAATCTTCAACATCGCGAATTAAAGAAAAAATTAATCAAAAAAACCAATATTTATATCATTAACGACGTAAAAGAATCTGAAACGCAGATCTAAATACCAGATTAAGTAATTTTGATTTAGTAAAATTCGTGAATTTGCCATTTTAGGAAGCACATACTAAACGGTTTGTGTTTCAATTGATAGGGAATGCAACTCATGGTATGATATTTCGACGTGCTGTTACATTGTTTGTAATAATAATAATAATGATGTACTAGTGAGGGTCCGTTCACCTACCTGAGTTAATGAAGAAAATGGTTTACATATTATTATATATTATTCATTCGCGTATTAGTTGATTATGACAATGGATGGAAATTCTGAATGTTATATAGTATGTAGTATGAAAATCACCGCGACGCCATAGTAACATTTTGAAGAAATTGAAAAATTTATTATTATATAATTAAATATCAGCAAAGCTTATCTCTTAGTAATACAAACAAAAAAAAGGAAAGTTTGAGGTTTAGACTGTTGCACTTTTCTCAATTCAATGCATATTCCGAATATAGCTTTTAGAGAGCAACAATTAGAGTCTCTTGCGGCATTTGTGGAGTCTGGTGAGACTAATATATTTATTCAAGGGTATAATGGTACTGGAAAGACTTTTACGCTAAATAGATTCTTTCATGCGAATCCTGATTTGGTTCATGCATTTGTAAATCCAATCGAATTAGTTTCGTGTAAGCCGTTGATTCAATCCACTGCGAGAGCGGTACAACATGCTTTGAGATTAAAATTTCCAGAAGTTGTTGTACCTGATTTGGACCCTTTACAAGTTGAAGAGACCTATTATTTGGTGAACTATTTGGATACATTGTTTAAGATATATCAGAAATCATTGAATTCACTAGAAGACTCCAATGTGTATGTGATTTTGGATGGGCTTGATCTTTTGCAGGATATTGATGCTACAGTTTTACTTAAGTTCATTAAATTAAATGAATTGTTACAATCAAAGAAACTGAGACTTATATATACCATACAAGATACATTCTTTATACAGAAATATGCAGGGTATGCGATTCCAACAGTTGTATTTTCTAGGTATACTCAAGAACAATTAATATCGATCTTGATTTCAATGAACTATAATACTCTTATTACAACTTTACCTGAGACATTGGATATAGAAACGAAAAATTCAATTGTAGTAGACTTCATTCAATTAATTTTACAAGCGTTTCATTCTTATACAGGTAACGATTTAGATGCATTGAATGACCTAATTGATCTAAAATGGGATTCCTATATTACTAACATCGATGTAACAAACTCTTATGATTCTGTGGCGTTATATAAGAAATCTATCAAATTATTTACAACCACAGATGATACATTTACAGATGATAACGATACCGAGAGTCAGACTGATAATAACACATACGAATTATCAACTATTGCGAAGTACCTGCTAATAGCAGCCTATTTTTGCTCCTATTTAGAGCAGAAATATGACTCTAGTATATTCTCAAGGAAATCACACATTAAGGCAGGAAGAGCAGCATATGGTCGTAGAAAGAAAAGAGAAACAAACCCCAGACATTTACAGCCTTCGTTATTTTTGACAGAAAGACTGCTAGCCATTTTTCAAGCAATATATCCAGCAGAACTCGATTACCAGAGTGGATCTCTTTCGTCGCTGCTAAATGAGCCCTTGATCAGAGCTAACACTGAGGTGTTCCAAAATATAGCCGAATTAAATTCTCTGAAATTACTTTCTACTACCGTTGGAAGAACTATGGATTATCTGAATTATAAACTGAAGTGGAAAGTTAATGTCCCATGGGAAATAATTAAAGAAATCGCAAAATCAGTAGACTTTGATATTGGTCAATATTTCAGTGGAGTCAGTGATTGAACAATTGAATACATATTACATATCTACACATAGACGCATATAAAGTAACCTATTTCTACATACTTATTCATGAATTAATTATCTCATCAATAGTGACGTCTCGGTTGACTAACCTAGCTTCTTTCCAGAATTTGCTCAAGTGTCTAGACCCACTATCACATGCAATAATAACAATACGTGACCCAGGGGGCAGTCTTTCAGCCAATCTAACTGCCGCAACTGCATTAATTGCTGTGCTGCTACCAACAAACAAACCGTCATTGACAGACAAAAACTTTGCCATACCAATTGCCTGTTTATCACTAACCCTAATTGATTCATCAATATTATGCTCCCCGTGCTTGAAGTTTTGGGTAATTCTGTTTAAACCAATACCCTCAATAATCGTATCGACTTGATGTCTTCTTCTTGTTCCTTCTTTTTCGACAGGGTCATACATAACACCGAAATTAATTCTGTTATAGAATCCTGATCCCTGTGGATCACTTAACACAACATGACAATTTACTTTAGCAACTTCCTTCAAATATTTTGCAACACCAGTAATGGTACCACCAGTGCCACAACCAGCAATGAATGCATCGATATTACCATTCATTTGTTTATAAATTTCAGGCCCCGTAGTCTCAAAATGGACTTTCCAGTTCGATTCATTTTCAAATTGATCAGCAAATATACCCTTTTCCTCACCTTTAGCATTTAATTCATCACATGCTTTCTTAGCAGCATTCACATATTGATCGGGATCAACGATACTAGCTGGCTTAACCATATTAACAACTGCACCATAACTCTCTAATAATGCTAACTTTTCTAAGGATGTATCATCGGGTAATGAAATATGAGCTCTATAACCTAATGCATTGCATATCATTGCAATACTAATGCCTGTAGATCCACTTGTACCTTCAAAAACCCAACCTGGCTTACCTGGTTCCAATAAACCTTGTGCTTCAGCAACACGAATGATATTTAATGCAACACGATCCTTAGCACTACCAGCTGGGTTATTTAACTCCAACTTAGCATATACTTCACAACCAGTAATATTGCTCAGTGACTTGATAAGAACCATCGGTGTGTCCCCAATCAGTTCGTCAACACCTTTTCTAGGTTTGGGTACAGTATTTTTCAATTCCTTGTAGTATCTATATACCACATATGCAGTAGATAAACATGAGCATAAAGTAACTGCACTTTTTACCAATGAGATAGTATCTTTCTTCATAATTCCAATAACTTTCTATTCATTTGGTAACAATATTATGAACTCATCGGAAATTTCATTATATAACTTTTTCATAATCATTATTTTACACTTTTTTTTATAATGAATGGCCTTGGCCTATTCATAGTGGATAATAATTTAAAAACGGTGAAATCCAATAGAAGATTGGTTATAGATTGTGATCATTCAGACTACACTATATTGTTACATAATTTTTACAACTACACTTTTGTTATCAAAGTAATTTGTTACTGATCAGGTTATGTTATTGGACATACTTACTGATACAATCTTAAATTTTAATAGTATTCTTCACTCCTGCGAGAAATTGTCATTGAGAACATATATATTGAGAAGAAAGATTTTTTGAGAGTCATTGGTAAGACCATAAACAGTTTGAATTGATTGCCTTGAAGACTATTTCATTAATATTAATAGTGCTCGCCTTTTTTTAGATTTCTGCCGCAACCGGACCGGCGTTGATACCGGTATACTGTAGCGGAACCGGCGTTTAACGTGGAAAACAAGTTCCTCAAGACTTGACGAAGGTCATCAACGAAGGACCAATATGATATGTAACTTGACTCATGAATTCAAATTGAAAAGTATATAAGTGGTAAAAATGTCAGTATAATACATTTAAATCCATTTTCCTTTCGATTTTTTAGAGATATTTTCTGTTCACATCATCAAAGAGTTTTAATACTTTCAACAAATTATACGCAATTATGACAGTTACTCAAATTGAAACTGGTCCAAGAACTCTTTATGATAAGGTTTTTGACAACCATATTGTTCACAAAGATGAAAGTGGTTCCTACTTACTATACATTGACAGACATTTACTACATGAAGTTACTTCTCCACAGGCATTTGAAGGTCTAAAGAATGCCGGTAGATCTGTTAGAAGAACTGATTGCACATTAGCTACAGTTGATCACAATATTCCAACTGTAACTAGAAAGAATTTTAAGGATCTTGATAGTTTTATTCAGCAGCCTGATTCCCGTCTACAGGTAAAGACTCTAGAAAAGAACGTTAAGGAATTTGAAGTGCCATACTTCGGTATGACTGAAAAGAGACAGGGTATTGTTCATACTATTGGACCTGAGCAGGGCTTTACTTTACCAGGTACCACCGTTGTCTGTGGTGATTCACATACGTCTACACACGGTGCCTTTGGTTCTCTAGCTTTTGGTATTGGTACATCAGAAGTCGAACATGTTCTAGCAACACAGACAATTATCCAAGCCAGATCCAAGAACATGAGAATTACTGTTAACGGTAAATTATCCAATGGTGTTACATCTAAGGATTTAATTTTATACATTATTGGTAAAATTGGTACTGCCGGTGGTACTGGTTGTGTCATTGAATTTGCTGGTGAAGCAATCGAAGGGCTATCTATGGAAGCTCGTATGTCCATGTGTAATATGTCTATTGAAGGTGGTGCCAGAGCAGGTTTAATTAAGCCAGATCAAGTTACCTTTGACTATGTCAAAGGTAGACCACTTGCTCCAAAGGGTGCCGAATGGGAAAAAGCTGTAAAATACTGGAAGACCTTACACAGTGATGAAGGTGCTAAATTTGACTATGAAATTGTAATTGATTCCAAAGATATTATTCCAACCATTACTTGGGGTACATCACCACAGGATACTGCTCCAATTAATGGAACCGTCCCAGACCCAGCTAAGGAATCTGATCCAATAAGAAAAGCTGGTATGGAAAGAGCTCTTAAATATATGGGTTTAACTCCAAACACACCACTAAAAGAAATTCCAATTGATAAAGTCTTCATTGGTTCATGTACTAATGGTCGTATTGAGGATTTACGAAATGCAGCAGCTGTCGTAAAAGGACATAAATTAGCTGCTAATGTAAAAGAAGCTTTAGTTGTTCCCGGCTCTGGGTTAGTTAAAGAACAAGCTGAGAAGGAAGGCCTTGATAGAATTTTTACTGAAGCAGGATTTGCTTGGAGAGAAGCTGGTTGTTCTATGTGTCTAGGTATGAATCCAGATATTTTACAACCACATGAACGTTGTGCCTCCACTTCTAATAGAAACTTTGAAGGTCGTCAAGGTGCCTTATCTCGTACCCATTTAATGTCTCCAGCGATGGCAGCAGCAGCAGGTATCGCAGGTCATTTTGTTGATGTTAGAGATCATGAATACAAGAATGTCGATGCAGCCAAGGTTGAAATTTCTACCGATTCTGAACCAGATTCAGAAAATGCAGAGGAGGAGGAAGTCTCATCAACACCAACACCAAAGACTGTACATGAAAAAAAATCAAAGAACGTACAATCTACAGATAAACCATCCTCTACTGGAATGGAACCATTTTTAACTCTTGGTGGTATTGCAGCTCCTTTGGATAAGGCTAATGTTGATACTGACGCAATTATTCCAAAGCAATTCTTAAAAACCATTAAAAGAACTGGTTTAAAAGCTGGTTTATTCTATGAATGGAGGTTTACTAAGGGTGCTGATGGTAAAGATAAGGAGACTGATTTTGTTTTGAATGTTGATCCTTGGAGACATGCTGAAATTCTAGTTGTTAACGGGGATAATTTTGGTTGTGGTTCATCCAGAGAGCATGCTCCATGGGCATTAAAGGATTTCGGTATCAAATCTATTATCGCTCCATCATTCGGTGATATCTTTTACAACAATTCATTCAAAAATGGTATTTTACCAATTAGATTAGAACAGTCCACCATTTCTGAAAAATTGTTGCCAATTGCAAACAAAGGTGGTAAACTAATAGTTGATTTACCAAACCAAACCATCTCTGATGCTGAAGGTAACGTAATTGTCGACCACTTTGAAGTTGAGCCATTCAGAAAGCATTGCTTAGTTAACGGGTTAGATGATATCGGTATTACCTTACAGAAAGAGGAATTCATTTCACAATACGAAAACATCAGAAGAGATATCTACTCCTTCTATGAAGGTGGCTCTTCATTGCTAAGGTTTGATAGTGCAGTTCCAAAGAAAAGAAAGATCGCCGCCGACGTCTATGATGCTGTTCATCAGGAATGGTGAGTGAACTAACTGCAAAACATATTGCATTATTCTAAATCCGAATAACCTTTGCATTCATCTTAAATATAGAAAGTTTCTATTTATCGATTATTTATTACATATTTATTTATTTATTTACTTCAAATTGTCATTCCACACTACTTAAAAATCTGCTTGAAGGTTAAACTTCGTATTATTTCAATATTCAATATCTATGTACACTATAGAGGAATATAATCATTAAAAGCAACTATTATTAGAATCAAAAAACTATTAGCTACTGCAAGTTGTATGACTGAATCTCTATTTTTTATTCTTAATATCTTGGTTCAACTGATATTCTAACTCAGGCATAAAACCTAGCTTAAAGAGAAACTCAAAGAGAATGAAGTATGGTGCTAAAACAAGACTTTGAACTAAGTTATCCATCAATGCTGGTTTTCTCTTTTCAAATATACCATGGCCCATAAACTGAAATAACCATCCAATGCCAAAAAGAGAAAAACTTCTAAGATTGGTCATATGTATCCATTTCCTATCCAAGGCCATATTAGCTAAAAGCAGTATCACAGATGCTAAAATACCAGCAGGTATATTCAAAATTACATAAAATATCCCATACCCAATACTAACCAAGTGACCTAGTGTAACCCCATTAGAAAACTTTATATTGTTTAAGATAGCGATGCTACTAAAAAGTATGGTTGGCACAAATATACTATGAATTAAAACGTTAGTAGCATTATGATGATATAATTTATAAAAACGCAGTTGACTACGTAAATCAAACAATTTTGAACCACTCATATGTATATATTACTACTCTAATATAAATATTAATATGTCTTATACTACATTATTAACCATCACATTCGCAGCAAAGTAATCATGTCCCTTATACTGGTATGTGTCACATGACCTATACTAATACCGGGTAAAACAGTAATTTTCCTCTTTTAAAATAATTCAAAGACTGAGAACTGGTTAAAGATGTATTTGCCACTGGCGTATAATAACGTAATATCAAGGCTAAAAAGGTTTTACGGATTACTTTATAACTCAATTATACTCTAAATTGATACAATGTCTGGTGCTGCTGCTGCTTCCGCTGCTGGTTATGATAGACATATCACTATTTTTTCTCCAGAAGGTCGTCTATATCAAGTTGAATATGCTTTCAAGGCAACCAATCAAACAAATGTAAACTCATTAGCAGTTAGAGGGAAAAGTTGTTCTGTTATTATAAATCAAAAGAAGGTACCTGATAAACTGCTAGAATCTGAAACAGTTTCATATATTTTCCCTATTTCAAAGACCGTAGGTATGGTTGCTAACGGGCCAATCCCTGATGCTAGAAATGCTGCGGTTAGGGCCAAAGCAGAAGCTGCTGAATTTCGTTACAAATATGGTTATGATATGCCTTGTGATGTTTTAGCTAAACGTATGGCAAATCTTTCGCAAATTTACACACAAAGAGCTTATATGAGACCATTAGGAGTAATACTTACATTTATCTCATATGATGAAGAATTGGGTCCATCTATCTACAAGACTGATCCTGCTGGATATTTTGTCGGTTACAAGGCTACCGCAACTGGTCCAAAACAGCAAGAGATTACTACCTCTTTGGAAAATTACTTTAAGAAAAGAGAAAGTGATTATCTAGATGAAGATTCTTGGGAAAAAGTTGTGGAGTTTGGTATTACGCATCTAATTGATTCCTTAGGGACTGAATTTACAAAGAAGGATTTAGAAGTCGGTGTTGCTATCGATGGTAAATTTTTTACCTTGACTGCGAACGAAATAGAAGAAAGATTAGTAGCTATTGCTGAGCAAGATTAATTAACAATAAAATAATGTATATATTATTACATATGGATCATAACTAAAAATAATGCAATGCATGTTAATGCCCAAATTGAGAAAGGTTAAGATGGAAGAATAGTAAAATAAAAGTCATATCAGCATACATATATACAGTTTAGAAAATATAAGGAATAAATAAATATGGACAATGCTTTGTATATTTGTCCCAATCTTTACCATACTTACGCTTACATTTAGCTTGATCTCTTGCAGCTCTATGAATTAAAACAACCAAGAAAAAGATAGGAAAGAACCATGGAAAGAAGGAATTGAAACCACATGACAGAGCCCAAATTAAAGATTGAGTCCAATCGGCAGTATAATGAATTTTTCTTGCCCATGTATACCAACCATCTATCAATAAATAGGAACCATTGGAAGTGACCATATATTTTGGATCCTTTAAAATCTGGTAAGGTAAAAATGGGAAGGTCTTTCTGACAGTTTTATCACCAGAAATGTGTTTTCTGAAAGAATTCTTTTGAGCATTAGCTGTATCAAAGAAATAATAAGCAATTAATAAGATGACGAATAATGAAACATTGTACGTTAAGGACCAATTGTATTCCGATGGCTCATGGTAATATAAGTATAAGGTACAATGACAATAAGTGTATGGGACCCCTGCAATATTCCAGAATATTAACATGAAGCCGAACTTTTCGTAAGCCATGTCCCATGTTGGAACAATCAGCTCTTCACCCTTAGCACATGCATTAGCGTACAACCAATGAGCTAGCATGACAACAGCCAACTGCGGAGTAACTCTTCCATATGTTTCATATTGCTTAAGACATGCACCTAAGGTAATGAAGTAAAGTGTAAACCAAGGTAATCTGACTTCAAAGAACATCTTTAAATCTAGAATACCCCAGCGTGGATTCAATGGAGCACCCATGAAAAAATCGTACAAGTGGTTACCTGTCATTCTATGGTAATCTTTTGTAACAAACAAAGTCCAAACGTATAAGACAAATGAGAATGTAAAACCGGAGATAATGGCACATGTCATTATTTGACCAAATATATCAATAATTGTATACAATTTGAAAATATTAGTTACATGCAAAGCCAAAACTAAAGCAGTTGTAACATAAAGAGACCACATAGCATTACAATAGTATGGTAGTTGCTTGTTTTTCAAATGAGCTAAAGGTTGACCTTTAGTCCAAATACCTGGCAAAGTGTAATAAAAGGCTATCTGTAGGCCCCAAAATGACATGAAGATAGTCCATGCATATTTGGTTGGAATTGCATTTTCAAGGACCAATTCATAAAGATGGTTAATAAATTCTAACCACGTTTCATTACCGTGCGGTAAAGCCGGCGATCCATTATAGAACTCAGCAGAAAGCCACATATAGTACATTAATAAAGGGAACCCAACTAACATTCCAATAACACCGGCAGTACCACCGAACTCATACTCAATTTCCTCAGGCTTCAGATATTTACCTTGAGGCAGATAGGAAGCAATATTGCTGTCACTAACCTTCGAATTTGCTTTCTTCCCTTTGCTAGCCATTTCTTTACGTTCTGAAAGTACTGTATTTTAAATTAGTCTTTGAAATAAAAAAATAACAAAAATATTGAACAAGATGCCAATTAATGTTCAACAGTCAATCACGAAACTTCATCTTGTTTATATAATAAACCAAGAAGATGCAGGGTATTCATTAACCTAAACGAACGTAAACGATTATATGAATTCTTGATCTCTTTCCGATTCGTTACTAGTGATACCCAGTTTAGTAAATCATAAATTTTGAGAGATTTGAATAATTTGCCACATTTAAAAGCGATGAGGCAGTGTCACAGTTTAATCAGTAAGGTGAGACAAGCTTAAAAAAATAGTTACAGTCTATTTAGTAGTGTTAGTTCATGTTTAAGAGTGGTTAAGAGTATTTCTGTATATCTTTATTTGGGGTGGTAATCTAACTCGTTATAAATTCGGTTTAAGCTTTTTTAAATAATACTGTGGATAATTTAACACACAGGAAAAGTTTAGTTTTAAAAGTTTTAAATACTTAATCTCGTTGACAATATGGTTGAGATTACTAATGGTAAAGTGAATAAATCTAGGGCTAAAGTCAGGAAAGCTTGTGATAATTGTAGAAAGAGAAAAATTAAATGTACAGGAAAGCAACCTTGCGCGACATGTGAAGCTTATCAATGCGAATGTATATTTTCTGAAAGAAATTCAGGTAAGAAATCTAACTCAGTCCCAAAATTCCAAGGTATGAAAACAGATGTGGCAGGTATTGCTAAGAGTTTAGTTGGTACTAATAATGAACCAATTACGTCAACTCCTGCATTGGCGAAAACTGCCGGAATAAATGGTAATATGAATCAGCATCAGGCCAGTCATAGTTCAAATAAGATTGATCCTTTTGATTTTGGACAAGGTGGGTCATATCCAATTAAGTTTGGTAGTAGAAGTAGTATTACTGACACTTTGCCTATGATGACATCAGATAGTGACACTACACCAGCAACCGTTTCAACAACGACGACGGCCAATGATATTTTATCTGGAGGTACTTATAATGCAGATAATAGTCGTAAAAATTCAGAGACAGGTAACGGTGAAACGGACAATGATATGCTATTAAAGAGGAATGGGTTGTATTTGGATGACGAAAAGATTGACCACGAAGTCAACAGTTTGCACTTTATAATGTATCAGTTAAAGAAGTTTGTCCCAAATAAAAACTTAGAGGAGGCAATGAACAAGATTCAAATACAAATTGATGAGTTATCAAAAAGTTGGAAACCGGAAATTAATAGTGTGCAGTATCAAAAGGCCAACGAATTTTGTGAAAAGTCTTTGGAGACGTATTTATTAAAGAACAAGTATTCAGATGCTGTTGCTATTACCAGGTTTGCCATTTGTTCTGAGGCTCAGTTTGAGAATAATAATTTGATAGCCAAGACTACGGGATTAACTCAGCCACTAGTTGATGAAATGTTTGGCTTGTATTCTCCATTTCAGGCATTCTCTCTTCATGGTATTGGTTATTGCTTTAAGGATTACTTATCTAAACATGACTCAGTTAATCTGACAAAAGATATGAAGGAAACATTATATATCACTCTAAGATTTTTTGACATGTGTTTTACACATTTCAATGAATTAACCGTATCAATTGCAAACCCATTAGAAACATATCTGCAAAAAAGAAATTTGATGGTATCGACACCATCACCAGCTGTTTCGGCTGTTACACCGGGTGGCTCACCTCCACCAAGTAATACTAAATCCCTAGCGACTATCTTGATCAATAGACTTCCACAGCGTTTTATCGAGACCTTTTACGGTCTATCAAAAGCGGAGTTGTTCGCTTCAATGGACAATGATTCTGAAATGTTTAAGCTTCTGTTAGGTATGCAGGAAATACAAATTAAAGCGTTTGAAAGATTTATGATGAAACAAACAACATCATCAATCGCAAAGAATAATAGTTTTGTGGATCCAAATGATAGCGATGCTCTGCTAAATTTCTTTGAAGTTGGCCAGATTATATTGGCACTGACCTACAATTATTACAATACTACATTTTATATTTACGCAAATCCATCCACAAGTTTAGAATATTTCGAGCTGTTATTAAAGCTAATGGAATGTCAAATAGCGTACCATGATATGCATGGGTTCTATAGAGTATTAGGCGAAGCAATGAGTCGTGCACTTAAGATGGGTTTGAATCGGTGGGAATACTATATCGGTATGGATGAAGAAGTGGCAGAAAGAAGAAGATGTGCATGGTGGAAGTTATATTGTTTCGAAAAGATTCTTGCTATCAAACATGGTTTACCAGCAATGTCAGATGATTCTATGATGTCCTGTTTATTACCAAGATGCTTCAGAGAGGTTGGATTTTTAGACCATAGAGATTTTATCGCTAGGGTGACCACCATAGGTTCAAATTTGGGATTTGAAAAACTATCTTTGCAAGACTTGATATTCTATGGGGAATGTGCAGTCTACCAGATTGTAAGTACATTTCAGAAGGAAGTATTATTTAGTGAGCGCTTTACCTCGATTAGGAATTCAGCTCTACCGCCAGTATTAAAGGCAGCTTTGTTTAAGGATGTGCTGAAGGAGTTCGATGAACTAAAATTGAAGTTCCAAGCTGTTAAGGAACAAACATCAAAATTATTTGAGATTGCAGGATCCAAAAGTTTAATTCAAGAAGATCTAACTGATGATGAACTTAACAAGGCCAGAAGATACACTCTATTTTTTGAATATCATTATGCTACTTTGTTGAATAGCATTGATAATTTGGAAGCCAGGCTCTCAAGTCGCGCAGATAACAAGGATAAAAATGCAGTTGTTGGTTCCTTTTTCCAAGAGATACGACAATGTTGGCAAAGAATGAATACCGTTCTGTTGAATTTTACGGATGACTACTCATGTAGTAGAGCCTTCTTTTATTATAATTGTGTGTCAGTCTTGGTTATGTCAAGGATAAATTATCTTGTTGATAGCATGGATATCAACGATGTTATAGTTACACTTCGAGTTTTCGCCAAATTAAAAAATTTCTCAATACTGACAGCCAATGAACATTATAAACAAGTCTCGACGAATCCTATTTTTCAGGAATACACGAGAACTGTTTCATTTTTAACCATCACCTGTCGTATTTTCCTTTTACAGTTCTCCAAAGTAAATGATATTCCACCTTTTGTACAGGTTAAGAGAGTGCAGGAAATTGCACCTGATGTTGGAAAAATTGCATCAGATACTCTGGATACAAATTCAGAAGTTTACAAATATTTGTTAAGTTCAGTGAAGAAATCTGGTTTTCATTTAAATATCAAGAGATATCTGAAAGATATGATTGTAAAACAAAAGGGTAGTAATGCTACCTGTAATGGTGGTGGCAGTAGTGTTTGCCCTGCTGCAGAGTTTAATGACCTGCATAAGGATGATACAAATCAAGAACAGCTTCCTGCTAGAACACCGAGTAACTCCAGTAACCTGGATGCAAATTCCAAGCGTCAATCTTTGCATTCAATCATGTACATCACGTCACCAGACTCCAGTAAATTTACAGGGGGTCTTCCATCAGTTGATCAGACCACCGATTTTGGGTTGAACCAACCAATGATTGATCCCGAAAATGTTCTTCCGAGTTACAACTTGGGTACATTAGATGAATTCGTTAACAAAAGTGATATGAACGATCTGTATAATGTTTTATGGAGTGATCTTTATCCAGATAGTATCTGACTGTCCTGTACTTTAGTTAATTTTTTATTATATATCCTCAACATGTAAAAAAACCAAATACGAAAATAATAATATCTATCAACCTTTTGGATGAACTGAATAGTGTACAAAATTATACATATAAACTAAATAAGAAAATAACAGGAAAAGAATATAAATTAATTGTCCAAATTCAACATTCCAATAATTCTCTTACCATGAGGTGTGTTTCTAATTTGACCGACTAGTAATGGGGAAACCAATGCAGATAATTTTGCATATAATTGGCTATTTTGTTTGTGAGAAACATCTAGAGCAGTCTGTAAGACATAATTACCATAACTATCATTTAGTAATACTTGAATATCAGCTTCGCCTTTATTTTCCACTAGATCAGTAATGACGATATCAGAAACAGCAGAAGTGCGAAGAATCTTCTCTATAACATTTGAACCAAATTTATGAAGTGAAAGTTCAAATAGCTTTGGCTTTAATACTTGGACAATCTTGTTGGTGTTGCTGTATATATTCTTCTCAGCTTCTTTGCTAATGATATATTGGACCACATAGTTACCAAATGGGTCTAAGGTTAACTTATTGACATGCTTCAATAATTCATCACAAATCTTTTGGCATTGTTCTGTAGTTCCGTGGTCCAAACAACGTTGTAAGACACAACAACCGTGTCTGTGAGTCGAAATAGCCATGAAATCATTGCAAATGGCATCGAATATAAATTGGAAATCAGCAGGCTTTAGTTTTTGTAAACATTTCTGAACGACATGGTTACCGTTAAGATCCTTACTTAACTCAACTATAGAGTCGTTTAGAGAATTGACAACGATGGTAGCTTCCTCTTCGGTATCAATACATTCAATTAATTTTTGTAGGGCTCTGGTACCATGGGGATTCAAGGCAATATTAACAAATTCTGGTGCAGCTATCTTCGCTAACGTAATTTTTTGTTCAACAGTTGCTCTTTCAATTAATTTTTGAATCAAGTAATTACCAAATGAATCCGTCATCAATTCTATTGTATGATCTTTAGTTTCCTCAAAAATTGCATCAGCAGCTTCTTGACCTAAAACATCTAATTGTTTTTGTAAGAAGCGGCATCCATGTTGATCTTTACATAGCGAGTAAATGTTGCCAATATATTCATCTAACGTTGCATCTGCATAACGGGAGGAATCTTCCATTTTGCGTTTGTTGTCATAGCCGCTATTATAGTAATTGTATGAATTACCCTTATTGTTTCTGTTTCTACTATTACTACCAAAATTGCCACCTCTCCCATTGGCCCTAGAATAATTCTTTGGGTTGCCGTTCATCATATGCATATTATGACTATGTGGTGGGCCATGTGGAGAAGGAACCATTGGATTAAATTGAGGACTGCCATACATCCATGGTGGGGGAGTTCCATTTTGATGATGTTGCATCATGGCAAAATGTTTTGGATGAGGTACACCACTGTTGCCTTCGACATGTTCTTTGCCTTCAGGACCTGTAACTATTTCGCCATTCATATCGGTCATCTGGTTCATATGCATTGGGTGCTGACCAACCGGTGGAATTGGTGATTGCGGGTGGATTGGTGGTGTTGATCCATGCATAACTGGAGAAAATGCTTGGAATGGAGATCCGAAGTCGTAATTGCCTGGAAATGGAGAGTGAATACTATATGGGTTGCCTGGAGTTGGACCATGGCCTTCAGCAATCATACCATTTGGTTGCAATAGTGGACCACCATATGGATAAGCTGCTGCATATGTACTTGGATTGTTGATATCCTTTAATTTAACATCATCTTCTTCTGCAATTTTGTCATTGTTTTCTAGTTTAGAACTACCTGGTTCTAAAAATAAAGCATCACGATCAACTTTATCAATCGAAGTTGATTGAGTTCTAGTTTTAGAACCCACTGAAGATGTTGCCCCTAAGGTGTTAGTAGCGCTACGCATGGAAGTCTTAGGTTCTGTGTTAGATGCCTCGGCAGAACCTTGAATTAAGTCATTGGTTGATAGTGCATGGAAAGTCTGTCTTCTAAATGCAATGTTCGCAGCACCTGGACCCTTTTGAGGCAAAGAATTTTCGTTCAGGGGAATTTGGTGTTCTGGGGCACCTCGCCATAATGGATCAGTTGGTGGGACACCATATAACCCCAAGTTTCTGTTATCCTGGACAAACCCTGGAGCATTACTAATGGGTGATGGAATTGATGGAATATTAGGGAATGCATTCATATCACCATTACCATTGAACATAATCGGTCCGTTCATATTGTTCATTGGCATACCTGAGTCCCCAAAATCTGGTAATGGGTAAAACCCTTGTTGATGAGGGATATGCATCATTTGAGAATAAGGAACATTCATTCCCATCATTGGAGGAGGCTGCATGAAATTACCTTGAGGTTGAATAGTTCTCTTGTTGTTATCAATAGTACCATCAATCTCTTCTACAGCGGGATCCTTTTCTAAATTGGTTACTATTTTAGTATTATCAACTACATCAATATGTAATTGATCTAAGGCGGCGTTGATTGTTTCTGTAACGGTTGGATCCACATCCTTCTCTTTCACTTGGTCGGAAGACATAATTCTTCACAGTCTAGTAATATATGATTTAATAATAATATACAATATAACAATGGATATATTTCAATAATGTACAATAAATTTACTAAAGTTTCTTCTAATTGTTTAATAATTTACAATGAATATGGAAAATAAAACGAAAAAACTATAGAGAGTAAAAAAATTCTAAAATACAGATAATAAAGTAATGTACAATAAAACAAAGGAAAAAAAATAAACTAAAACTATCTTAAATCAGTATATCAGTCCAATATCGTATATTTGGTGTTCAATAAACTTAATAAAATAATAATATCAATATATTGATAAGTGTAGGAATGATAAATTAAGAGTGCTACTTCAGCTTTTTTTTTATCAAGAAAGCCCGCTTTCTCAAAAACTTGCAAGTTTTTTACTTCTATCGTGGCAGACGATGCCACAATCACGTTAAGTACTTAAAATTCACCAACTGAATGAAACTTGAAATGAAGATATTAAAATGAATAAATTAGTGTGTGTTGTGCGAAATATACAATTATATAAATTAAAATGATTAATTAAATGAAATTTAAATGATGTGCATTAATAATGTGCTTTTTTAATAAAAAGTGAATTGTGTGTCTTTAATATTAGTAATAAAAAGCATGCAACAAAAGAAAAGCTTGAACTTAAAATGTTTCAATCTCTAGATATCAATGATAGGAAGTTATTCTAACTCATTAAAATTTTGAAGTAACAGCGATTGTGTGTGTGTAGTTGCTAGAAACTTCAAAGAATTAGATAACTGAAATTTTATTGGTTTAATTGTGTGTGTGTATAAACCGATAAAATTGAAACCTAAATTGATTTTAAGATTAAAACTAAAATATTAATTTGTTCAAACACCTCTTTGTTGCGATAATTTTTTAGAACTTAAAATGTATCAGTTCCCATAAAATAAAAGAGTGTTTGTAAAATAAAATTAAAATGAAAAATAAAAACCCAATTCAGTAAAAATTAGATTAAAGATTGGTATTAAGATATTACAATTCAAATGAATTAGTTTTCTTTTTCATGTTGAGTGGAGACTCTTGACATAGCAGCTAAGAAATCTTCAATAGATCTGGTAGACTTGTTCTTTTCTTCCTTTAATGGCTTACCGTTCATTAATCTGTCGAAAGCTTCTGATTCGGACATTTCGTAGTAGAAACCACCCATAACACAGAAGACACCAATAGACCAAATCCAGACTCTGACAACGGTAACGATGTCAGTCCAGTTTTGAGACCACCAGCCGAATAAGGTGAACATAGTAGCAATAATATCGACAGCAAAGACAGCACCAGATAATTGCCATGATGGAATAGAAGACCAG
The DNA here is from genome assembly GCA_003708925.3 of Kazachstania martiniae. Classification (NCBI taxonomy): domain Eukaryota; kingdom Fungi; phylum Ascomycota; class Saccharomycetes; order Saccharomycetales; family Saccharomycetaceae; genus Kazachstania; species Kazachstania martiniae. The sequence goes on from PPOM03000337.1 coordinate 265,091, forward strand.
AATGGACCGACAGCTCTGGTGATGAAAATTAACCAATTTTCAGTTAAAGAAATTTCTAAGAACATAATACCATCAATAGCACCGAAGTTTTGGATGATACCACCCTTTGGTAAGAACATGGTGGTTAAAGCAATCCAAGAACCGATAGCTAAAATAATACCTAAGATAATAGACATACCCCATAATCTTGGTAAGTTCCACTTAACAGGCTTTTGGGAGTATGGAGCATTATCGTAAGCAATGGCTAAGGTAGCAACATCAGCGAAAATAGCAATGAAAACAATTAAGTTAATGTCTAAAGATTGGTTTAAGATAGCAATCCATAAACCTAAGAAAATTTCTAAATGTAAGGATAAAGCGATACGGTAAACAACGTAGGAGTACATTCTGTGGAAAATTTGTCTGGAAGTCTTTAAAGCATCAATAATAGCAGATAAACCTGGAGCTAAGAAAACAATATCAGCAGCAGATCTAGCAGCATCAGTAGCACCTTCGACAGCAATACCGGTATCAGCCTTCTTTAAAGATGGAGCATCGTTAACACCATCACCAGTCATGGCAACTAAGTAACCTCTGTTTTGTAAGATTTCAACGACCTTGTACTTATGTTGTGGGAAAACTTCAGCGAAACCATCAGCGTTTTCAACGAAATCAGCTAATTCGGAACCTGGCATATCACCACCACCACCTAAACCTAATCTTTCAGCGTTGTAAATGTTAACACCTAAACCTAATTGTCTACATGTTTCCTTAGCAATACCGACGGCATCACCAGTTAACATCTTAACTCTTAAACCTAAAACTCTAGCTTCGGAAACAGTTTCAGCAGTATCATCTCTTGGTGGATCCATACATGGCATAACACCTAAGATTTCCCAGTGACCTTCACCTCTCTTTCTAGCAACACCTAAGGCACGGAAACCTCTGGAGGCTAATTCAGCAACTTTATTTTCGTAGTTTTCATGAACATCTTCTGGGATTGGGTGATCTTCTTCGACAGTCTTTAAGACGAATAATGGAGCACCTTTAACACAAATGATTCTTTCACCTTCTGGAGATTCAACAACAGCGGTAACCTTCTTGGAAACTGGATCGAATGGGTGGAATTCTAAAACCTTGTATTTAGTTAAAGCATCCTTAGCCTTTGGATATTGAGCTAAAGCCTTTAAGAAAGCCTTATCGATAGCATCTAAACCCTTCTTCTTTCTAGAAGCGGCTAAACAAGCAGTTAACATTAAATCATCAGCAGAAACACCTTCGACAGTGTATGGTTCATGTAAAGATAACTTGTTCTTGGTTAAAGTACCAGTCTTATCAGAACATAAAATTTCAACACCAGCTAAGGATTCAATAGCAGATAACTTTTGAACAATAGCTTGCTTCTTAGCTAAGTAAGCAGCACCGACGGCCATGGTAGTAGTAACGACAGCTGGTAAACCGACTGGAACACCAATAATGGTAATACCTAAAGAGTATCTTAAGATTCTAACGATACCGTCAGTTCTGTAGAAACAAGCAGTCCAGACTAATAATAAAGTAACAATAACCATAACTAATAAAACGATACCAATACCGTTTAAGACTTCAGTGAAATGACCTTGACCACCGGCAGCCTTGTTAACTAAAGCAGCAGCTCTACCGACGAAAGTGTTGTCACCAGTAGCAGTAACAACCATGAAACCTTCACCTCTCTTAACAGTAGAGGAAGAGAAAGCTTGGTCACCGAAATGCTTGTCGACAGCTAAAGATTCACCAGTAATAGCAGATTGATCGATTTGAATGAAACAGTCTTCAGTAACAATTCTACCATCAGCTGGAATAATAGTACCATCTTCTAATTGTAAAATATCACCTGGAACAACTTCGTTAGCTGGAATTTCAACTAATTCACCGTTTCTGATAACAATAGCAGAGTTAGCTAAAGTCTTCTTTAATTCATCAACAATAGAACCAGCTTGGAATTCTTGAATGAAACCAACAGCAGCATTTAATAATAATAAACCACAGATAACACCGAAATCGACCCAATCGGAAAGACCAGCAGCTAAGATAGCAGCGGCTTCCATAACGAATTGAATTGGACCAACGAAGAACATTAAGAATTTAACGACTAAAGATTCACTTTCTTCGTTCATTTGGTTTAAACCATACTTCTTTCTTCTGTGAGCGACTTCATCAGAGGATAAACCGTAAGATGGGTCGGTTTGTAACATAGCTTCTGGGATGATTCTGGCATCACCAGCAGCAGCTGGACCATCATCTTCTTCAGAATCTTCATCATCAACACCTTGGTTGGATTGTAATTCTTCGATTAAAGCATCGATATCATCATCGTCAGATTCTTCTTCAGATGACTCCACGACATGTTTTGGAGGTTTTTCTTGGCTCAATTGAGCAGATTCAACGTCAGACATTATTGAAAAATTTTCTTCCTTTCCTTCTTTTGAATTTTTAAATTAAATTAAATATATATAGTTGAGCTTAATCAACGATATTATTTTTTAATAGTGGTATTGTTTAAAAAATTTTAATGTATAGGGAAGAGAAATTAACCAATGACTTGATTGACTTTTTTAGAATATAAATAAATAATAACTAAAGAAAAGAATTAATTTCAGATTAAGAAGTTTACATAAAAAATAGTTTGCTTTTATATAGGAATAAATTACTATTATAATAAAAGATAGGGAATTAAAAGAAAAATTTTCATCATAATCCATTCAAGTTGATTATTTTGTTTGTTTGTTAATCTCTCGTTAAAAGGAGATGTTTTCAGTTTACTAGATTAGTCAAAGGGAATTAACCATAGGAAATGAAAAAAAATTTCAAAAAAATACCTCTATCACATCGTTGTATAGACATCAATTGATAACAATAATGACAAATAAAAAATAGAAAAATTTTTGATGACAAAAATAAAAAGAAAACTTCTCATTATACTATAAAGATATAGGCATCTCCTACTCTCTCTCTTCAATTTCTCTCTTCGAGACTAATTATAAGATCCCACCTAAAACGAAATAAACGTATACAAAAAATACCAATTACATAAAAATATCTCAAAGAGAAAAAAAGTCAACGGAAAAACTCTTGCCTGTCCCTACATACATACGCTTATTTGTCTCATTATAAAATTATCCGAAATATTAAACGCACCGAGAAACGACCAAATTTACAGAAAAATAAACAAACAAGTTAAGTAAATAGCGCACAGATGACGTCTTACACTAACAAGCTCATATAAGATGCTTGCCCGCGCGTTGTCGCGACATATTTTGTTATGTATTTTCCATTTTTAGATAAATATACACACAATTAGAAACAAACCACAAGCGGTGATTTCCATTTTTGGTTCATAAATATAGATATAAAACATTTTAACACATATATACGCACGGCTGCTCCTTGTTCTTATTATCACCCCCTTCCTTATTATGGACATGTCCTGTTTACACATTTCCGATTTAGAACATCCGACGGCCGCTGATAGAAGTATCTCTTTGAGAAGGACATATTTACAAAATTCCAGTTTTAATTCTAGACAGTAACCAATATTGACTCGGAAACCGGTTCGGTCGGTTTACTGTGCGACCAATCAAACGATAACGATTATTTTTTTCTTTTTGTTTTTTTTGAATTGCGCTTGCGATGCTTACGTTCATATACTCAGCGGCAATTTATATATATATATTTTATTAATAACACATCGGTTTTAGGAAAATTAATCGGCATCGCAGGGAATTCCACCATAATTAATCATAACGATCTTTTGCGCTTTCTTTTTCTTTCTTGTGATGAAATAGCGGGCAAGTGTTTAT
>PPOM03000338.1:0-19883 GCA_003708925.3 Kazachstania martiniae
TAGGTTTAATTGATTGTCAGATGATTTTTGTATATAATTACCCACTGAACCAGTTAGAACTCTCAAGACTTTTAAGAAATTCTGTGAAGACCTTCTTTTCCTTACAAGTTAAAAATCCCGAATTGTCTCAATTCAAAACAAGTCAACTTAGACCTTTTTTGCAGTTGAGATGATACTTTTCGTATACAAATAGTAATGGTAAATTTATGTATTAATTACAGGTATACATGTATATATATCTATATATATTGATAATGAGATTAAAAGTTTCTTATTATTTGTTATTTCTTTAAAAAGTTAGTGCCGGTAAGCAAAACAGACAGCTTTGAAAGTACCTATGCATATAATGTATATGTGGAATGAACAAATTATCAGAATGAAACAGAATCGGTTAAATATGGAGTTTAAATACAACCTTTTATTGGTGATGGCATTATTCGATACCTACTTGTCACCCCGCCACAACCGATAATTATTTAAACTATGTAAGTTAGAATACTTCCTTTATTTTAAATTGCATCAAGTATTGAAGGATAATAACTAAAGTGTTTATCGATGTATTTACGTGTTAGTAAAAAAACTACGCTCAAACTTAATGGTGAGAATGACGTATTGCATGAGGGACAAGAATTTAGAGAGGAAGCTGATCACACTGGTAACACATGGCTGAGAAGAGCTTGGTTAATGGTCTTCTACAAACTAGTGGATATACATCTACAAATCAATGAACAATTCGAGGGTATTGATTGGGATTCAAAAACACGATCGGTTGCTGAGCCACTTGGTAATTGTCTCACTGGTATCTTCTATATTACTAGACTCTTACAGGATAACTTAATATCGCCAAACTATGTTAAAATATATAAAGGTGAAAACATATTTGATTTGACTAAATCTAAGAAATTAAAGGAATTTGAATACCTTGCTAAGCATACTCAGTTTGATGGCGATTTTAACAGATATTCAGACTCATGGTATTTTGTTACCTTGAAATATTTGAATGCTACTTTAAAAATGACAGAAGTTTTTATAATATTAATTAACTTTTCAATAACATTGAGGATGCTATGGTATTCTAATAAGAGGTATATACTTCCCTATTCGCGAAATCTTGAAAGAAAGCATCAATTGGAAAAACATCCAATTAATGAACTGACGAAAAGCACCTATCAGAGTTTAAGTTGGAAAACTTTATTGGTTAAATTTGTAGACTACCTGGTTAAGAAGGACAAAACTGGAAAAGTAACAACTGAGAACAATCAGCATTATTTTACATTGAAAAGATGGTGCCCTTCTAAATTTACTATAACATTATTCTGTGCATTTTCGCCCATCTGCATCCTGTTTCTTCTATCAACGTCCACCTCATTTTATACATTTCCAGCTGTTGTTGCCCATCAATATATTATGCATAATCTCTTGGTCAATCACTATGAGAGAAGATTAACGGATGATTCAATCCTATTTAGTGCAACTTTGAATGAATATGACAAAAAAGTACTTCATAGACATGAAATTCAATCAGGTGACACTTTGGATATAAATGGGGTTAATAAAAAACCAACTATATTCAAAACGCATGCGTTAAATGGAGATACGATTTTGGAGGTTTTTGACAAAAGAAAAAAAGAATTTGTACAGATAACTGGACCCTCTGATATAAGAAGAATAACACCAACACATTCACAAAAGTTAGAGAATTGATTACAGTCAAAACGTAAAGAAGATATTAAAGATCTGTAAACAGATATGAACTCACTTGACGTTTGAAGAACAATGTGTAATTAGAACAGATTAAATTCTGTAAGATAGTTCAAATAAATGTATTTATTGTAGTGTGGAATATGCCTGGGTGGGTGACATACGTTTATAATTTTCTTTTCCTTCTATAGTAGTTATAGTGCTCTCTCATTTTAACATAGCCAAGGTGTATCTTACCTAAAAAATGATCTGCTAATCTTCTGTCAGTATCTAGCCTCGACAAATATGCGCCACATACTTCACAAACTTGTAATTTTTGTTGTGCACTCTGACCTATATTTTCGGTTATATTCTTAACCTTCTTTGCAACTTCTTTCCTTTTTTCTTGTAAATCCTGGAGGATTATTGATTGTTTTAATGCCTTAGAGACTTCATTATGTCCTATAAGCGCATCGACTTCTTGAATCATCAAACTTATACGTGAATCCACAATATCTAATTCTTCTGTAGCCTCTTTGATCTTGTCTCTCTCTTCGGATGTATGTTCTAGATTTTTTAGTGCTATACTAATCTGTGCATTGCAGTCATTAATAAATTTTGATAGAACCATAAAATATTCTTTTTCAAATTCTAGGAATTCTTTCCCTTGTTTCTTCTCCCTCTCATACTGTAACTTGTATTTAGCTAAGTGTATCTGAGGGCACTTACCTAGGGCTTGTTTAGTACCTTGGAACAAATCATAAGGACAATCACCGACAAGATAAGATTTGCAAATTCTATGATCTCTCAGCTCAAGATCTCTTCGATAATGATGCCTGGAATTTGAATCCCTACCAAGCAACTGTTCTATCAATTTCTTTTGCTCTGCAGCAGGTGTAGACATTAACGATGGTATTTTGCTATTTACCCTTTCTTTACTTGTATTTGCACTAAATAAATATCTTTACATTTTTTTAAATTTTTCAGTGTTCTCTAACACTAGACCAAGCGATGAGCGACAACGACACAAAATAGAGAAGAAGACATCATTTCTATTAAATAAATAGTTTGTCTATATGACAATATTAACTTAACTAAGATCAAACATGGAACTGATATATAATTGGCTGACCTTATTGTACAGTAAAATTGGAGTAGGTAAAAGATTACAATACGGTGAGGACATTGTGGTCGTATTTGGGGGGACTAATACTAACTTTGGAAGTAGTTTATGTGAGAATTTAGTTAACAACTACAATGTTTATACAATATTGTTGGATAGGTTGCCCGTATTTGGTTTAGAAAAAGATCCAAAATTTAAACACATTTTCTGCGATTTTGCACAGGTGGATTCAGTATATCATGCAATGAAGGAATTGAGGCATCTTAACTTAGACGTCTCTATTCTCATTAACAATATGCAGGAGGGATACGAATCCATGAAAATTCAAGACACATCTTCAATTTTCGATTGGGAATCAATTGAAAGATGTACATACTCCAACCTTGTAAATGTTATGATTGCCACTAAATCAGTTATCGAATGGTCATTGCTGAGAAATAAAACAGAGGAGTTGTATATCGTGAATGTTGCCTACGATATAAGAAGTGACACAGATGGTTATAATATTGGATACATTGCTAGTCATGCGGGGTTAAATCAATTCCATGATTCGCTTGTATGTGAGCTAAAAACTCAAACTTATATGTGCGGTAAGCCCTTTAAATGTCTGATAGCATACCAATCAGGAGATCAAGAATCAAACTATGAAGTCTTACTAGAGTCCATGGAAAGGGGTCTAATGGGAGAAATAAATATGAATAAATGCAGCTCTCTTATTGAAAATATAAAATATTTATATAACGAATGGATATAACTTACTTTTTTTGGCTTAATACAAAACTATCTATTGTTGAAAGAATTGAGGGTAGATCATTGATTGGGATATGAAACCATTCCAGATGCCTGTGGTGATTACAACCTTCACAATAAACAAGCCCTTTCCCGTACTTTCTCCAAAATAGCTGGTGTAAACTATTTTCTATCTCCAGCAATGACATTTTCCTGTCAGACCCGTTGTAATAGAAGCCACCATCTTGATAGGTATATAATGACGGCACTGTTAATTTCTTCTCCGTTGTTTTCTTAATTGACAATTTTTTAAATAGCGAGGATAACGATTTCTTGTGATTTATCAACATCGACACATTTTCTGGTGTGAGATTAATAATATCATGTGTACATTGAGCCTTCCATTCTTGTAGTCTCATTTCCACATTTTTCTTTGTAGTCATTCCAATCTTACAAAGGATATACCCATTATTTTTCCATTTGGCGTTTGTGATAGACTTAGTATCGTTTTGTTGAATTATTGAATTATCTATGGTTAACCACTTAACTTTTTTTTGGTCATTTTCAATAATTGATTGATATAGTAACTTATATGTATAGATATAGATAAAACCTGGTTTAGAAGAATTTGCATGAAGTCTAGCTACTGGTGGCAATGAACCATTCTGCCACATATGATGATGACAATACTTCTCCTTTACCTGTATTTTACAACGTAACCCCTTCGTAGTAACGCCGAAGGCATTGACGCGATTCACTCATCGCCTTGATTTCACTCGATTAATTGTATTTCTATGTCGTTCAAAAACTCTCCTTTTTTTGGCTTTTGCTTATTCAATATTTTTTTTTTCATTCCCATCTCATCTCCTATAAAAGCGAGCCTTGCTAAACTCATAACAGAAAAAATGAAAAAGAATAAAACAGCGACTGACAACTATAACCATCAGAATGTTAATCAAAGAATCTTATGAAGATGTACCAACTAAATTTGGTAAAACATTACGTATATATGTATACACACCAACATTAAAGAATTATCCGAATGCTAAATTTCCCGGGGTTATTGTATACAGTGAAATTTATCAAGTCACAGGTCCAGTGCGTCGTTTTGCACAACGTATTGCTTCCGAAGGTTATGTTGTTGTCGCACCTGCAATCTACCATAACTTTGTTGGACCAGAAGCATTAAATTATGATACAAAAGGCACAGATGATGGTAACTTATATAAAATTGAAAAACCATTAGAATCATATGATGAAGATAATAAATTATGCTGTGATTTATTATATAAATTACCTGAATTTAATGGTAAGAAAATAGGTACTACTGGTATGTGTCTTGGTGGTCACTTATCATTCCGTGCTTTACTTGATAAGCGTGTAAACTGTGCGACATGTTTTTTCCCAACTGATATTCATTCCAGAACATTAGGGAAAGGAAAAAATGATGATTCATTAAAACGTGTCAGTGAAGAAATCAATGCAGAGCAAGAAATGATTCTAATATTTGGTACATTAGATACACATGTTCCACCAGAAGGTAGAGATCTTATTAGAACTACATTAAGATCAAAAAATGCCAGATTTACATTTTTGGAGTTATTGGATGCACAACATGCATTTATAAGAGATGAATCAAGTAAAGGTCGTTACGATGCAGCAATTACAGCAAGTTGTTTATCATTAATGTTTGAACAATTTAATAGAGTTCTGAAAAGTGATTTAGGTCAATATGTACCAGATAATACACCTCCTTTCCATGTATGTTAAAAGAACCCTAAAAAGGTTAGTATTTACCGATTTCTCGGACATTTTACTTCCCCGGATTCTCGCATTACTTTTTTTGTTCCTTCTTTTTTTGTTTAAAGTTTAAAAAGAATATCTATATCGTATATAGTATATTATACTATGTTATAGTATGTTATAGTATTTTAAAATTATGTTATACTGAACATGTGACTTATCGAATTATACTAAAATTTAAAGTATGTTATGTGTCATACGATAATATACAGTTAAAATAATAATTTCATTAGTATATTAGTATACTCGTACAGTTTAGTTTAAGTTGTTTTTTTTTTCGGACGGAAATAAGGGATATCTCTTAACTTTTATAAATTTGGTTTATCCGTTTATTGTACATACAATATAAGCAATATAGCAAGTTATCCACCACAATTAAAGAATACACCATATTATACATTTACTAGTACTATACTAGTACTATACTAGTACTATATGAATATATACTATCCATTATAGAATTTCATATTTGACTCCGCTATTCTGGGGGGTTAACAACATAAGATGCGTGGTTTTTTAATTTATTTTTATAATTTAAAAAAGAAAAAGTTTAATTGATTTACCTTGCGGTTTTATGAATGTTCCTTATGTTCCTTATGTTTTTGAATGTTCTTGATATTCTTTATCCTTTGCGTAATCTATACTATGTTTATTCTTAATATAGTAAAGTTAGTATATTGCATAATAATGTTTTAGTGGTTGGGGAAGTTATATTTTTTTCTTGCAAAGTATTATTACGGCTACAGGGTGTTGATCCCGTTTTTTACATAAGTTTCAAATGTAAAGTTATTTTTTTTTTTTTTACTTCTCAAATAGGTTAAGAAACTATATATATATATATATAGATAGATAGATGTAGTTTTGTAGGTAATATATTTATTTGTTTGTTTGTCTATTTATTTGTTTGTCTATTTGATTATTTGACTATTTGATTATTTGACTATTTGATTATTTACTATTGTCTTATTTCATTATTAGAGAAAATTAATTAAGATAATAAGTAATAGATTTTTTTAAGATGTTCGCAAAGTTGGGTATTAGATGCGTTCCTAAGAATACTGGGAACGTATTACGTACTGTGTCAATGAAAAGATTTGCGTCAACTTCTTCTACTACATCGACGATTGTTAAGACTTCAAGGTTAAAATCATTTGCTAAGAAAACTCTAAAATATTCTTTATTAGCAGGTGCAGCTGGTTCTTTAGTATTTTCTTATGCTGTTTATAAAGAATTACATCCATCACCACAAATTCCGCAATCACCTACTTTTCAGAATGGGTCAAAAAGAAAGAATTTAGTTATATTAGGTACTGGTTGGGGTGGTGTCTCGCTATTACAGGATTTAGATACATCTCTATATAACGTTATTGTGATTTCTCCCAGAAATTATTTCCTTTTCACGCCTTTACTACCTTCAACACCAGTTGGTACAGTTGATTCAAAATCGATTGTGGAACCAATTAGATCTATCGCAAGAAGAACTAAAGGAGAAGTGAAATACTATGAGGCAGAAGCAACGGATATCGATCCAGTAACTAAGACGATTTCAGTGAAAAATAATGATTCTAGTAAGGAAGATCATAAGATTGATTATGATATTTTGGTAATGAGTGTCGGTGCTGCTAGTACAACTTTTAATATACCTGGTGTTAATGAGCATGCTTTTTTTATGAAAGAAATTAGTGATGCGGAAAAGGTTAGGGGGAAAATTATAGAAAATATTGAACAGGCATCTCTATTAAAGCCAGATGATCCTCAACGTTCAAAACTATTGAATTTTATTGTCGTCGGTGGTGGTCCAACTGGTGTTGAGTTTGCTGCTGAATTACAGGATTTCATTAAACAGGACTTATCGAAATGGTTACCAGATATCTCAAAGGAAGTTAACGTTTCTTTAATTGAAGCTTTGCCAAACATTTTAAATATGTTTGATAATTCCTTGGTTAAATACACTCAGGACTTCATTAAGAATGAAAATGTTAATCTGAGATTAAATACAATGGTTAATAAGGTCGATGATGAATATATCACTGCTAAATGTAATGGTGAATTAGTTCAAATTCCATACGGGCTTTTAGTATGGGCAACAGGTATCAAACCAAATGATTTAACTGTTAAATTAATGAAGCAGTTACCTGAACAGACAGAGAGAAGAGGTCTTTTAATAAACGATAAGCTGCAACTATTAGGTTCAGAGGATTCGATTTATGCACTTGGTGATTGCACTTTCCACAAAGGATGTGCTCCAACTGCTCAAGTAGCTCATCAGGAAGGGCAGTACTTGGCCAAGGTATTGAATATTAGACACGAAATTGATCAAGTAAACTATATCCTACAATCAACCACAGATCAGGCCAATATCAAGAGATTGAACAAAAAGTTAAACCATCTATCTTCAAAGATTAAGGATTTCAGCTATGTCCATATGGGTACTATGGCTTATATCGGTTCCGATAAAGCTATTGTAGACCTACCAAACTATAAGTTATCAGGCGGTACCTTTGTTTTCTGGATTTGGAGATCAGCTTATTTGTCCATGTGTATCTCACTAAGGAACAGAATAATGGTTACTGTTGACTGGATCAAATTATATTTCTTGGGAAGAAACTCCTCAGTATAATCCTATAATAATATATTCATATATATTCCTACTGTATAACATAGATTGTCCTCTATTTTATTTTTCCTTTATTTTTGTTACGTTTTCTCTTGGTACTGTTCTTGTCCGATGATGTATTCCCATATCATATATTTCAAAAATGAAAACATCGCGCTTATAACAATATATGTTACTATACTTAAAATGTAGCATAAAAAGCACATCCGGAAAGTATATCACTGCAGTTGATTTAAAAAAGCTCAGCAAAAGTGGGACCATGGATACGGCATCTAATAGCACATTGTCATTACCATTAGGGTCAACATTAAATGAGGTAAATGATCCACCAATACCAACTTCGAATTCCTTAGCATCCTTAGATTTGTCATCAACAAGAAACAGTACAGATGGCATAAATCAAGATAATGATGAAATGTCTCACGACGTTCATCAACAGAATACTAGTGTTTCAGATATTTTATTAAATGCAACATCTAATGCTAATGATGTTGGTATTGAACCATTTCTAGGTGATGCAAGTTATAATGCATCTACTTTAAATGCTTTAGATGCAATCCATCAGACATGGATTCAAACATTTAATATGCCGTTATCTTCAAGCAAAGAGGATAGAATTAAGCAGGCTGTAAATTTTATGAATGCAGAGGAAAATGATTCGTTGCAGAACAGAAAAGTTAAAAAGCATTCATACAGGCAGATTGCCTTGTATTTTAAAATTCCAAAATCAACTCTGTACGATAGACTAAAACATAAATCTAACAATGGTCAAATCCATAGTATAAATAAGGTATCTACGAGTCATGGTAAAAACAATAGTTCCTTAAATAAAATCGATAAGCCAAATAAATCAAATTCAAACAATGGGCTGAATTTGGTTGTATTTAATAATGCGTCTCATGGGGAAATGATAGATTTTCATTACAAGAGCTACGAAAAACAAATGAAGCTAACTTTTGAGAAGGAGGAAGATCTACTGTCTGAAATTAAGTCACTGTGTCTTGGTATTGGGAATATCATGAATAGAAGCCAAATTAATTCATTTGTCAAATCAAAAGTTAGTAATGTCAGATTAGGTAAGACTTGGTTCCAAAATTTCTTGAACAGGCATAAAGACAAGGTCTTATATGGTTTTGAATCAAGTTATTATAACGTTACTGTGGCTGAGTTAAAGAATGGTAGAAATAATTCTGCTTTTCTCTGGAAATGTTATATAAACGAAGTTAAGTCAATATTAAGCGCTCGGGAGTCTAATAAACCCATTTATTTTATTATAAGAACAAATTTGCATAAACAAAGTAGAAGCTCTATTTTCACAGTGTTAAAAATAACAAATGATAATTATTCAATAAAATTATTAACATCTCCCAAGGTCATAGTATTCCAAGAGTTTTTCAACTGTAAAGGTTATTTTAATTTTTCAATGAATTCGAATGAAAATTCACCAGTAGCGTCAACCGTTCAATCTCCAATTGAATATGAAAAGATTATGAAGTTGAAAAATAAAAAATTAACCAAAATAATATCAGATTCAGTATTGGAATGTGTGGCACATTATTTGTCCTTGGATTCTACAACACCTGATGAAAAGCCCTTGATTTTGTTCGAAGGCTTCGATGAGCAATTCAACTGGGACATTCCCACTTGTAAGAAGATTGTTGATTTATGTAAATTTATGGCTGTGCCTTGGAAGGAACAGCTATTTCAGGAAGAATTGTTTGCCGAATTAAATGAAAGAATATTTGCTTTAATTCAAGGACTTACATTAACAGGCTCAGACCAATTTCCGGTAGAGTTTGATTTAGAAAACACTTCTTTAGATTTAGAAAAGATGATTTCTTTGTTTAAGTCGGCCATCAAGATTGATATACCAATACCTATAGATGACACGACCTCAAGCACTACTTCCTCCATAAATCAAAATAAACTGCCACAAGATAGCCTTCTCAAATCGAACACGCATTCTTCTTCAACATTGGATGAGAATACTACAACATCGATTATTAATTCACAAATACCAAAACAAACTATTAATCTAATAAGTCCAACCCCAGCTAATATTTTTGAGAATAATTTATTGACGCAAGTCAGTGAGTTGGCATTATTAGTAGATCAAAATGAAAATACTTTGTTCGAACACATTAACGATCCGAGATCAAAGGCTATTTTAAATGTCATCTTTACTAAAATAAAAAATATAGCACCCCGTTGATGTTGAACCCTGTCATCAACTTCTATTAGATTGTGATTGACACAGGTAGTCATGGTCACTGTTTTGCTAACCCGGATATTTCGTAATGTATGATATACTGAAAAATGAACCTGCTGGTGGCAACTTTGACGAAATAATTTCGCGGCAGAATAACGAATTGCAATAAACAAGCAATTATACGGATGATTAAAAGTCCCTCTATTAAAGGTATCTAGTCAATTGTTAGCTGCCTTTTGTCATTAACTTTTAGTTATTGTTTTTATTCCTTTGCAGTTTCAAATCCCCGTATAAACGATAAAGATGTCCCACGAAGGTGAAGAAGATTTATTAGAATACTCTGATAACGAACAAGAAATTCAAGTTGACGCTACTAAGGCAGTTGAAGCTACTTCAGCTGAAGCAGCTACTACCGAAGGTCAATCTACCACTGCTGATGGTGATAAGAAAGGTTCCTACGTCGGTATCCATTCTACTGGTTTTAAGGACTTTTTACTAAAGCCGGAATTATCAAGGGCCATTATAGATTGTGGTTTCGAACATCCTTCAGAAGTTCAACAACATACAATTCCTCAATCCATTCATGGTACTGACGTTTTATGTCAAGCCAAGTCTGGTTTAGGTAAAACTGCTGTTTTTGTTCTATCAACTTTACAACAATTAGATCCAATTCCAGGTGAAGTTTCTGTTGTTGTTATTTGTAACGCCAGAGAGTTAGCTTATCAAATTCGTAACGAATACCTAAGATTCTCGAAATATATGCCTGATGTTAAAACTGCTGTCTTCTACGGTGGTACCCCAGCTGCTAAGGATGCTGAATTACTAAAAAATAAGGAAACAGCCCCACATATCGTTGTTGCTACTCCAGGTCGTTTAAAAGCTTTGGTCAGAGATAAGTTAATTGACTTATCACATGTTAAGAATTTTGTCATTGATGAATGTGATAAAGTCTTAGAAGAATTGGACATGAGAAGGGATGTGCAAGAAATTTTCAGAGCTACCCCAAGAGACAAGCAAGTCATGATGTTCTCTGCTACTTTATCTCAAGAAATTAGACCAATCTGTAGACGTTTCTTACAAAATCCTTTAGAAATTTTCGTTGATGATGAAGCTAAATTAACTTTACATGGTTTACAACAATACTATATTAAACTTGAGGAACGTGAAAAAAACCGTAAGTTAGCTCAATTACTAGATGACTTAGAATTTAACCAAGTCATCATCTTTGTTAAGTCCACTGCCAGAGCTAACGAATTAACAAAGTTATTAAATGCCTCTAACTTCCCAGCTATTACAGTTCATGGTCACATGAAACAAGAAGAGCGTATTGCTCGTTATAAGGCTTTCAAAGATTTTGAAAAGCGTATTTGTGTTTCCACTGATGTATTCGGTAGAGGTATTGATATTGAACGTATTAACTTAGCCATTAACTACGATTTAACTAACGAAGCTGATCAATACCTACATCGTGTAGGTAGAGCCGGTAGATTTGGTACCAAGGGTTTAGCTATCTCTTTTGTCTCCTCAAAGGAAGATGAAGAAGTCTTGACTAAAATTCAAGAACGTTTTGACGTTAAGATTACAGAATTCCCAGAAGAAGGTATCGACCCATCTACTTATTTAAACAACTAAAAAGCTTGATGCTTCAAAGTTGGATGTAACTCTTTTATCAACCCTTTCCTTTGTATAGGTTATGTTGGAGAACCCTCGCCTCATAAGTTTTCTGTCAGTAGTAATATATGACTAAAGTAAAAAGAACTATATAAATATATATATGTATGTATGGATAAGATATCACACAGTAATTAAAACCAATAAGTTGTAGGAGATCCAGCCTTGTTCCTTTACCTGAAGCATTCGGTGTATATGCAACTCACTGAGAGTAAACTTATGTCTTCAGATTTTTCTAATAATTTCTATATTATCTTATGTATGGTTTGTACAGAAGTTTCATTCGCATCCTTTTTCTTTAAAGTATGTCTTTCACAGAACCATCTATGGTATTAAAGCTTCTTAATCTTGGTATTTGAGCAGGTTTTTCATTTATTGGTTTAATTTCAGGTAAAATTGGAATGCTATTAAATTTGCGACCAGCAATGAGTGGCCCATTGTGAATTGATTCGTTAGTTTGATAATAAGAGATCTCAGCTTCTGTAGAATTATCATGGTTTTCGGGTTTCGTAGCAGATTGTAAAATTGTTCTATTTATTGAAATTTCTTCTGTATCATCATTTAAGACTTGACTTGCTAATACACCAAGGGTTCGTAACATATCTCCGGGCTCTTTATTTTTTTCATGATCAGGTGTCCTCATTCTAGCCGATGAAGTCGTAGAATTGGTGTATTCGGTTGACGATACCTCAAGTTGAGTTACGTCTAAAGTACTGTCGTTTAAAAGTCTGGTTAATCTGTTTATCTCAATATTCTTTTCCATAATCCTCTTTTTATATTTTCTTACTTTTGTATCAGTAGCACGTATTCTTTCTATCATCATTTTCTTTTCTGATAAGAGTTGACTTTTAATTCTTTCAAATTCTTGCTTTTGGATATTTTCTTCAACATGCTGTCTATGATGCCTTTCAGTCTCAGACGATGCCAACATCATATTTTTAAACTTTAATTGTTGGATTTGTTTATTAGAATAGTCAAGTAAGTTCATTAATTTGTACATAGTGTTAACTATTTCTTGATTGGAATGTGAATCGTTATATTCATTGTGACTGAAAGAGCCAGATGATGCGATAGGACCAGCTATTGGTGTTTTCTCTCTTTGGAAATTATCGGCATTTTTTGTTTGATTATCTTCGTTTGATATATTATTCTTAATAGAATTATGGCCTTCAACCGGACTTAAAACTTGAAATGAAGTTAACTTTTGGATAATCTGTTTAGCATTTTCCAAAACTTTGGGTAGTTCAATATCTGTTGTTTCTAAAACTTTAGGAGGTACTTGATGCAAAATGCTTGGGCCATCAGTGGTTAATGGTTGTGGGGTAATCGTATTCTCAATTTTCATCTTAGTTCTTGATTACAACGTGTTATTTAATTATTTTTGGTAGTAAGGTATAGGAAATTTATTATATTCTTAAACTGCCACGCTGCTGATTCTTATAAAATTGAACTGTAAAAGTTGGACTAATCTTTGAACCAACTATGTTGTTGAGTGAGATCGATATTGTATTTGACTTTAGTTATGCGTTAACAAGAACAACAATTCTTTTGTTTACTTTTCCATTTTATGTGTATCAATGCTTACTTTTGCATATTATTTCAGACGCGATATTCATTTGGGAAATGAACGCGTCTACAATGTAATGAAAGGCGAGATCAGAACAATCGTAGATTATAATAATAAACTGCATATATCAACGTTGGTATAAAATCTATGAATATTTTAATAATCTAGCTTTGTTCATCAACAGACTTGTAAATCAAAGCTAAATAAATTAAGATTTTACAGATTTTATTGTTTAATAACGTTTCTACCTATGATATTAAGATATACAGTTTATGTAAGTAAATACGGTTTTGGAAAAGAAGATAAAAATGATATGAATGTACACTTTTGTTTGATTTCTTCCTTAACGGTAAGACTTTTGGAATCTAGAACGAGCACCCTTACCACCGAATTTCTTTGGTTCTGGTCTTCTAGAATCAGCAATTAATAAGGTTCTGTCGTAAGAGGTGAAAACCTTCTTTAATTCGTTCTTAGATTGTTCATCGACGTATTTTTGATGGTAAGCAACTAAACCCTTAGCAATAGCTTGTCTAATAGCGTAGACTTGGGAAACGTGACCACCACCAGTAACTCTAACTCTGATGTCAATGTTAGCGAACTTGTCTAAACCAACTAAGACTAATGGTTCGTAAACCTTGAATCTTAAAATTTCTGGTTGAACTAAGGTAATTGGAGAACCGTTAACCTTAATTAAACCCTTACCGGCCTTAACGTGG
This sequence comes from Kazachstania martiniae, assembly GCA_003708925.3. Taxonomy (NCBI): domain Eukaryota; kingdom Fungi; phylum Ascomycota; class Saccharomycetes; order Saccharomycetales; family Saccharomycetaceae; genus Kazachstania; species Kazachstania martiniae. The sequence goes on from PPOM03000338.1 coordinate 14,116, forward strand.
GCGACGGCAGTAGCAGACTTCTTCTTACCAAAGGTCTAAATAATAAATGATGAAAACATAAAATTTGTTAGTAAATGGGGTTCCTTGCATGGGTGTCTAATTGATCAGCAATTATTTGAGCACTACGCAACAATCAGAAAAATCGACGATCTTTACTCTCTAAGTTAATTTCTTTCTAATATCTTATCACATAAATCTCTCTTTAGTTAACCTTTTCCCTGACTCCTTTATATTAAGGCACAACATTTTGTGTTCATTCAGTTTAAAATATTTCATGGTACAATGTTCAACAACTTTAACTCTATTGTGGACGCTATATATCTTAATATTAACTTAATTCATATTCGATTTTTTCTTTATCTTCTTGCTTCTAATGCTAAACAAAAACTCTATGATACAACACTATTCATTTTAATCTTTGACATACTTGGACACTTGGGGCGGTAGACATTGTTTTGCTTATTTGCTATATTACTTTTATAAAAACGTTACAAGGTCTGTTTAAAATATAGGTCTATTTACTATACCAATATTATCTATCTATCAAAATTGACAAAATCCACTTACCAGAATATTGCATAGTAACGAACTGTTACATTACAACCTCTGACTTTCCAACATTCATTCAACCATTTACTCAATCCATTCCGAGACCCTCCTCTCTGCTGCCATTACTGTGAATATTCTCATTCCATACCGATTATTGAAAGTTTCAACCTCACTCATTTGCGTTAGTACTATTCTTTGAATACAAAATAATTTTTTCAATTTTCTTTATTGCAACTATCTAAGAATTTTTCAGTTTCGTGTTGGGTACGGATGGACACCAAAATAATTTTTAATGTATGGGTTAAGCAGTCATAACATTTTTATTGTTTTTTTTTAAGACTGCTTTTACATCCGTACATCCTACGTTTTTTTATAAAATTGAAAAACTAGAAAATAAGAAAAATGATTCCTGAAAGGGCAAGAAACGCTCTTTTCTGCCAGTACCCAGTGAAAGTTTACTAGCGCCCTAGTTTGCTGGTTTACTGTTCAAATCAATATACTGCACACTTGTTCCTTCTGGAAAAATTGCTAGAGAGGCCAGTCTTTCCTTCCAGTAGGTGGAAACTCTGTTTGTTTGATTGATTGTTTGTTTGTTTGTTTGAGAGTCGATGAGAGTTGGTGTACTGTATGGGAATTATTGTTTCCTCCTAGTAGCGATTCATCCTAGAATGACATTGGAACTGTAATTGTGTAGCTACATAATAATATAAATGAATTTTTAAGATTATTGCAATCTGTTAGTAACAACTCATAAAACAGTAAAGACAAAATGGGTATGTTAATAGTACAATAAGAATGATATGAAGACAATCAAGAAAATGTAACTAATTATTGTGGTATAACTCGATCTAAAATAGAATTATAGTAATAGAATAATAGAGCAGTAACTATAAGTGGCTGAAAGTGTCTTTTTTAAAATGGTAGATATACCAGGAAATGAAAAATATGTTAGATATCAATCCTAATGGATAATTAAGAGGTAACTTCTCAGTCTTAGGCACTATAATATTATTGACGAGTAATATGATAATCTATTGTCTACAAGTATCACTAAGTATCAGTGGATCATGTTTTACTAACAAGCCTTTTTTTTTTAATTAGCTATCTCCAAGAATTTACCACTTTTGAAGAACCACTTCAGAAAGCACTGGCAAGAACGTGTCAAGGTCCACTTCGACCAAGCCGGTAAGAAGGTTTCTAGACGTCAAGCTAGAGCCTCCAAGGCTGCTAAGATCGCTCCAAGACCTTTAGACTTATTAAGACCTGTCGTTAGAGCTCCAACTATCAGATACAACAGAAAGGTTAGAGCTGGTAGAGGTTTCACCTTAGCTGAAGTTAAGGCTGCTGGTTTAACCGCTGCTTACGCTAGAACCATTGGTATTGCTGTTGACCACAGACGTCAAAACAAGAGCCAAGAAACTTTTGAAAACAACGTCCAAAGATTAAAGGAATACCAATCTAAGATCATTGTTTTCCCAAGAAATGGTAAGGTTCCAGAAACTGAACAAGTCTTATCTACTGCTGCTTCTTTCCCAATTGCTCAACCAGTTACTGATGTTGAAACCAGAGCTGTTGAAGATGACGGTAAGTCCGCTTACAGAACTTTAAGAGATGCTAGATCTGAAAAGAGATACAAGGGTATCAGAGAAAAGAGAGCTGCAGACAAGGCTGCTGCTGAAGCTGAAAAGAAGAAATAGATTTTTTAAAACATCATTATCATTACGTTTTTCGATTCCTTTTTTCATTCTTTAAATATTTTCAAAAGTATATTTCATCATGTACAACTGTATAAATGAGTAGTCATTATATACTTTAAAATAAAAAAAAACTTCATATATTATTCATTGTAGAGCTGACATATATATTAGAATTTTGTTAAGAGAGATGTCTTATAGATTAAAGTATATAAAATATAAATATCGTATATCAAATAAAATTAAGAATTAAATTTTGATTAAAACTAATTAATTACCTTAATCGAATAAACCGAAACCCATGTCAGCATCAGATTCTTCCTTTTCGGATTCTTCCTTTTCTTCTTCAGCTTCACCAGCGGCACCGGCAGAAGCACCGGCAGCACCACCAGCAACTGGAGCAGCGGCACCAGCAGAGAAGTTGACTAATAATTCCTTTAAGTTTTGGGATTCTAAAGCCTTGGCAAAAATGTCAGCCCAGATACCTTCAACTGGAACGTTAGCAGCTTCAGTTAAAGTAACTAACTTTTCAGAAGAAATTTCAACTTCAGCATCAGCTAAAATTAAAGCAGCGTAAGATAAAGCGGATTCAGTAGACATTTCTTGTTGTAGAGATAATCAATTTAAGCTAAATAAAGCAGACTATTTCCTTAGGTTCTTAAATCAAGAAGAAAACAATAACTTAATAATAAGATATAAACTGTTATAATTGTACTAACTAAATGAATATTTCAACTTTGTCAAGCGAAAAAGTTGTGAAAATTTTGAAAGTTGAGTGGTCATTATAGACGTATGACGTTCGGAGTGACGACAATAAGGTGTCATAAAGTCAAATATATAACGGAACTACTTGATCTATTTACTTTTTACCCTTGTTAGTCTTTTTGTCATCATCCTCCAAACTTAATCGTATAGCTTCTTGAAGCATCTGATCTTCAATTTCCTTAATTGTTGGTTCTTTTTTTGGTGTCTGGTGTGTTGTAGTAGCAGAAGATTGCCTAGTTGAAGCGTTTGAATCAGCTCTTTGTCTGTGTTCTGGGTTAATCAACTTGTTACTTACATGGATGGCAGTTGCATTTGCAGCCCTTCTTGCTAATCGTGACCTTTCTTTATTTAGTTTTATTTCCCAATCAGGACGTATGTTATCAGAAGTTATTGTACTTGTTATTACCGTTTTATCGTTATCGTTTATATCATCATTATTATTTATTTTGTAAGAATATGGAGTAGTTCCACCGATACCTGTATGGCGGTTAGTAGGAGGAGAATAGGTGATTGCAAAGTTGGGTGTTGCACAGTATGGACAATTTGGTGGTTCTGAAGTTAATAAATTTGGATCCTTTTCTGAATCGTCTCTAACTGGGCGCTCTGGATCGAATTCTTCATGAGGAAAATGAGGCTCTGCTCTTTTTATCTGAACAAAGCACTCTGTACAAATTGGCTGCTGACAGCATTTGGAGTAATTCATAGGAGCCGGTAAATAAAGAAAACAAATCGGGCATTCTAAGCCATCCTTATAAAGAACATAACTTAGATCTTCACTTGGCAAGTTCTTATTTTTAACGTTTGGATTTTGTTTGAGATCCAATTTCTTTTCTAAGAACAATTCATTCTGGTTTTCCTGCCAAATTAACCTTTTTCTAAATAGTCTTGCTTTGAAAATTTTTGAGTGTAAACGACGTTGTTCCTTTTTAGGAAGAGATTTATCAATTAGCTCATCAAATGTTGCTTTCTTTAAGTTGCCTATAGGAACATCTTCGAACTCTTCTGGGTTTTCATTAAATGATGCATGTAGCGGTAACCCGTCAACAATCTTGTTAATTTCTTCATGCGACCAAGTCTCATCAAAGTCTTGTAGGGGTGTATAAAATGGCGCTAACTTTCTTTTGATAATTAAGTTTCTGACAATATCAGGATTATAATCTAGCTTTTCAAAAGCATAACAACCATATGGAGCTAAAAAACCACCATCTACATTCTCATCATATTTAACAATAAGTTCTCTAGCGTGGCATTCTTTTGAATTCTCTCTTTCTTTAGTAGTTCTACGTCTTGTAGTTTCCCCTACCGCAGCAGAATGAGACTGTGATCTAGATCTAGTTCCTTCGCCACCACTATTTAAAAAGGCACTAACCAATGACGATGTATTCCTTCTACTTCTAGTCCTCGTAGTATCATCAGCAAATTTGTTATCACTATAATTGCTATCAGAGTAACTAACGCTAGGTCTTCTAACTGGACGATCTACAGAGTTACCTTCAGCATCTATTTTCCCTGGAACGTTTCCCATCTTCTTTTTTTGCTTCCTAAGTTGATCTCTTTTTATATTAATATAAAATCTCTATTATATATCAGTCAACAAATATATTGTTGCAGAAGCCATCTGTTTGTAAAAGTTGAAACATTTAAACACGTTAAGGAGAAACTTGACAATATACTGAAACTTTAAGTCTCTTGTGCCCCTCCCTCTCTTTTTCCTTTTTTTCTCGCTCTTTCGCCTAAGAAATTCGTTTAGAGGTGTCACAATTTAAAATAAACAAGATAACTGATTGAATCAGAAAGCTAGGTAAATTAAAAAAGCTAGAAATAGACACATATTTACTTTGTTTGTTTTACATATCTAGAGAGTTCGGTAACACTTGCAATTGTTCTCTCAACAATGATATTAACATCGTTGCGTGTAATAATGAAAGCAGGTGCATACAGTGCGATATCAAATGTTTCATTATCATGTTCACCATGGCACGTTAACCCTATTAGGTTCAATTTGTTTTTCAATGCTATTTCTTTATATCTTGTAGCAACATTCATAGATTCTGGAAATGACTCTTTTGTAGACTTATCCTTAACGAATTCAATAGTCCAAAAGCCACCAATACCTCTGACATCACCGACAATTTCAAAGTTAGCCAGTTCTTGTTTCAATTTCGCACCTAGTAGGTTACCCATTTCAAATATATTTCTGGTTAATTCTAAATTTTTGATTTTCTCTTGAATTTGTAAGGAAACACTGCAATTTATTCCATGGGCATGGTATGTCTGACCACCTAAAATTAATCCAGAACCTTCCATAAATCCGCTTAGAATCTTTGGACTAACAAGTACTCCTGCAATAGTCACGTAACCAGAACCTAAAGTCTTACCAACTGTCTGAATATCAGGAGCTTCGTCATCATCTAAGAAATTTTCCCAGCAGTTCAATCTACCATTTGGATTACATCTACCAGTACCACACATCACTTCGTCCAACATAAAAATAATGTCATATTTATTGCATAATTTTCTGATTCCCTTTAAATAACCTTTAGATGGAACAGCGGTACCAATTGAACTGCCTGGTAGAGTTTCACAAACAACGGCAGAAATAGTATCAGGATCATTATCTAGAATCAATTTTTCTAAAGTGTCTAATAACCTATCAGTATATTGTTTCTCTGTTTCACCTTTTTCCATGTCCCTGTATGGAAAGTATCTTGGCATCTTAAGAAATATATCCTGAATTTGTAATTCTTTGAATTCTTCACT
>PPOM03000338.1:34973-54665 GCA_003708925.3 Kazachstania martiniae
AAATAACAAACCATACCATCTACATCATAGTAATCCCATCCAGTAGTCCAGTTAAAAGTATGAGTCTTTGCCCAAATTATTGGGCACAAAATACAACAAATGAAGAATTTTAGGAACATGTTGTTTTGCTGCTCTATTTAATAATTTGCTCAATCTTAAAACAACTCAGTAATCTTCCATATATATAACATAAGCATTATTTAAATACTCTTTATTAACGGGTGCATATTAGCAGTAGGTCTGGCTGCTACTTTTTTCCACTTGCTAAAAAACAGTTATCACCGTTCAAATACTGTTGGGTCTATGGAACTACATTTAAATAAGTAGTAGAAAGGCCGTAGATAGTATTTTTGTTATTTTCGGTAACATATTAAATGTTATTATTAAGTGTCAATTCAAGATTCATATGCATATCTAATAGTTGAACGTTTTTTATTTTTTTTTTGAAAAAAGGGTGCATGACTTCCATACGCTGGAAACTTCAAAGACTACCATCTCTCATTTGCTAATAATATACTTTAATTACTTACAGCAGCATATATCTAATCTTATTCTGAGTTAATAGTGCTGCTTTTTTATGGTGCAATTTCATTTACTGTACCTGGTTTTGCATATCGATTGGTCAATTTTTGCAGTTTGACTAATTTGCACCCTGATCTGGCACAAACGCGAACCCTAAACGCGACAGATATATTTTGTATAGGGTTCAGAATATATATTTCAAATTGTCTATGGTAGTGCCGTTTGCAAATGATTAGTACTATTATTTTTTTCAATGGAAAAAGGATACCATAATACCCTTTAGGATTATTTGAACAATATGAAGTTTGACACTTTATTATAATTGAATTATCAATTTTTTTCATTATTTATACTGCTGTCTTCTAAAATAAAAATGATTTCTATCTTATGAATAGTGTATAATTCAGTGAAGGATTAATGACAGATTATAAGGGTGGTAATTTTGGTATCGATTTTCTAATGGGTGGTGTCTCAGCTGCTATCGCAAAGACTGGGGCAGCACCTATTGAAAGAGTTAAATTATTGATGCAGAATCAAGGGGAAATGGCTAAACAAGGTTCATTAGATAAACCTTATGAAGGAATATTAGATTGCTTCCGAAGAACTGCAAAAAATGAAGGTATTATATCCTTTTGGAGAGGTAACACAGCAAATGTGTTAAGATATTTCCCAACACAAGCTTTAAACTTTGCGTTTAAAGATAAGATAAAGAAGATGTTTGGATATAGCAGAGAGAAAGATGGGTATGGAAAATGGTTTGCAGGAAATTTAATATCTGGTGGTGCTGCAGGTGGAATATCGTTATGCTTTGTTTACTCCCTGGATTATGCAAGGACTAGATTAGCAGCAGATGCCAGGTCTGCAAATTCAATGAGGGAAAGACAATTTAAAGGTCTGGTGGATGTTTATACCAAGACCTTGAAAAGTGACGGATTTCTTGGGTTGTACCGTGGGTTTATGCCAAGTGTAGCTGGTATTATAGTTTATCGAGGACTATATTTTGGTTTGTATGATTCTTTGAAGCCAACTATATTAGTTGGTAAGATGGAGGATTCATTTTTAGCATCTTTCTTATTAGGTTGGTGTGTCACGATCGGCGCTTCTACTTGTTCGTATCCATTAGATACAGTAAGAAGGAGAATGATGATGACATCTGGCCAAAGTATCAAGTATAACGGTGCTATGGATTGTGCAAGACAAATTATTGCAAATGAGGGTGTGATTACCCTATTCAAAGGTTGTGGTGCCAACATCTTTAGAGGTGTAGCAGCTGCCGGTGTAATATCCTTATATGACCAATTACAATTAATACTATTTGGTAAGAAGTTTAAATAACGAGACTTTCTATTAATTAGCATATATATATATATATATATATAGCTTCCTATTTTCTATGATGTTTAAATGAATTCTATAGTTTTGATTTTAGACGTATTTTCAGGCTGAAGAACCATAGAAAATGTAAACAAAAATATCGAGATGAAAAAAAAAAAAGTAAATAAAGAAAAAGGATTACTGTAACAGACAATATAGAGTTTAGGATGGTAGTCGTAACCAGAGAATGTCTAGCATTGATAATTTTATTAATAACCCACCACTACTAGTGCATTCATCATTATCACAACTACGTTATTTAATACTAAGTGAAGGACTCCCCATAGGATCAAGTAAAAAGGAAAGGCGATTGAGATGTTACGTTTGGTCAATCCTTTCAAGGACATCAATGGAAGATGCTACTAATATATACCTTAATTATCTGCAACTTGGCGAACCAATATCACCAATATTTTACAAAATAAAAAACGATACTGGGAGAACGTTCCAGACAGACGCCAACTTCAAAAACAGAGTATCTGAAGAGGCCCTAATCAGATGTCTTTCATCCTTTGCATGGCAAACACAAAAGAAAGTTGAAAGTGATCGTGGATCACAAATAAGTACTTATGTACAGGGTATGAATGTCCTATTAGCACCACTATTATATTCATCGCCCACAGAACCTATGGCATTTCAATTATTTTCCAGCTTATGTTATTCAATTATACCCACATATATTACTCATAATCTTATCGGTGTAAGGAATGGTGCAAAATTATTAGATATAAGCTTAAAAATAATTGATCCAAAATTAAGCAAATTTTTAGGTGACAATCTGTTAACAGCTGAGATCTATGGTATGCCATCAATTCTTACATTATCAAGCTGTAATAAACCTTTGGATCAAGTTTGTAAATTATGGGATTTTATGTTTGCCTACGGTTTTCACATGAATATCCTATTTATTGTTGCAATGCTGGTAAATATAAGGAGCAAGATAATGAAATCAGATTCACCAATGAATCTCATGAAAGACTTACCGGAATTCGACGCCGATGAGATCATTAGACTTGGTGTTGGTTTTTTACCAAAAATCCCAGAGAACATTTATAACCTGTTGGTCGATCATTTAACTGATGCAAATTTGGATATTCACTAAGCTCGCATGAAACACACACAATCTTGTATATGGTTATGTAATACATAATTTGTATACGAGCATACTTCAGTATTCAATTAATATCTGTCTTTATCATTATAACGTCTATTTGAGAGTACTTTTCCTTCTATACTAAATAGGTCTATATTCATTCTATAAGATTATCAAAAGAAAATGGCTCGTATGCGTAACCTTCACCTTCGAAGAACTTAGACATTGCTTCGACCCAATGCAAACGCAATGCATGTAACATAGCAGAAGTACCTTCCATTAGAACAAGGATACAAACTGTTAAAACAAACCACATACCAAATAAGAACACACATTTAGCGACATTCAGAACAGAACCTGGATTTTCAGCTGTAAATGCATTCCTGATGGTCATATCCCACAAAACTGCAGATAATTGAGCATGGGCCAATGACAGGGCCCATAAACGTAAGTATGAGGCTGTATGAGAAATGCAGTTTAAACAAAATTCGATTGTATGAATGGTTTGATTTATCATTATATCACCAAAGTTAAATTCCTCTTCTTGTTCTTGTACAGTATTGTCAAAATCAGTGATAACCATGGAATCTTCGTTAATATTCTGTTCTGACATGTCCTCAATAATGCGCTGTTCATTCAGTCTCTGGTAACCCCTGCTGTGCTGTCTCTTTAAAACCAAGGGCTTGTATAATAGTAACCAAGGTACGCAAATTAATGCTGCAAATAACAAGAATTTCTGCAATGCAGCTTGGCCTGTATAAAGTGGCTCCTCAATTTTACCTGGTGCTAGAAACATATTAATCAACATGTTCAATAGACCTGGAGCAGGTTTATCATCCTTAATCCAATCCTTAGTCCATTTATACACAATGGCCCATGATAGATAACCAAAAATAGATTGCATAAAGATTAAACCAGGAATGAAATTACCGATGATATCAACCATTGAGTGGAAAAAACGGTAATTAACCAAGGAGAACATGAATGAGTATGACATATGGATGAACCCCATTAAAACAGATAATTTCATCTTGTAGGAATTGGTAAAAATCAAATTGTTTTCAGTGCCATGCCATGCAAAGTCCAAACCAAATTTATACACTCCAACTTTAGTGGCTTCAATTGAATCTCCTTCCGTGAAGTCAGAAGGCCACTCCCAGCCCGATTTGAATAGAGTCATGGATCTTGAGAAAATATCATTATACATCAAACCGGTATAAATAGAAAAGAAACCCATTAAGACTAAAACATATCTTCCAGTGTAAGCCATATCAAACATTTCATCTCTTTTCATAACTTCAAATTTCTTCTCGTTCATTATTAGGTATAAGGCCATTGCGAATAGAATAAAGCCATGGCCTGCATCACCGAACATAATGGCAAACATGAATGGAAATGTCACAACAGTTGCTAAACCTGGGTTAATCTCCTTATAAGTAGCAACACCATATGCATCTACGATGCTCTGGAAAGCACTGGTGAATTTATTAGTTCTGTGAAATGTTGGAGGTGATTTATTTGTATGAATGACACTTACCACCGCACTATATTCTGATCCAATCGTATCAACGAAATCCTTTAAGGAGTCAGTTAAATATGTTAAATCAGCGGATGGCACCCAACCCTCTGCTACCAGACCTTGTGATTCTTGTTTGAATAAATTTAAAGTAGCATAAACATTTTTTTCTCTAGCAACAATTGCATCCCACATAGCTAACTGATCATTAACGACAAGGAGCTCTGTGTGCAGCGCTTGTTCAGTAGATTGGGAAATTTGCTGCAGTTCAGTAATTTGAATATTCAAATCCTTGATAGAACTGAAAGTATTTTCTTCCAGTGGAACAATATTACCATTCAAAGAATCAACAACACGTTTTACTTTGTTGAGTAAAGTTTCACCGTGAGTGAAAACGATGAAACAGTCCTTTTCCACTTTTTCACCACCTTCCAACAATGGTTCCTCAATTGCAATATTCTCAAAGAATAAATTACCACGCAGTAGCCTCCAAAGAATCTTATTTAGTACATCTACTTTTGTTCTCTTTATTGAGCCAATTATCATGAATTTACGATGTAATCCTTGTTCGAGGATCCCTATACTATCCCCACGAATGTTATTATTATTGTTGTTATTATCGCTATCATCATCATTATTAAAATCGTCATCGAATGAAAAGGTCTCACTTAAATTATCACTAATTGCATCGGTACGTGATAAATCGAAATCGTCTACATCCATTTGAGTATTATCGCGATAATCTCTAGACACTCTACCTGCGATACCAGGGTTTACCTCCAAGAATCTTGAACATTTAAATATGACATACCTTGTTTCAATTAATTTGTTTAACTTAACTTGAATATCTTCCAGTGATTCATCCAACCTTTTCACTCTTAGTTCCATTACATTGATATCATTTACTATTTCATTTATTGAGTCTTGAGAATGAGTATCTAACTCCTTTATTGCTACTTCAGAAGCTCCACTATTATAATTAGTCTTAATATTCCAACTGACTTCTGAATGATGTTGAATAATTTTGTGGAAGTATTGAACCGTCCTCTCCTTGTCACTAAACTTTCTAAAATGATTAATATAACCTCTTTGAAATTCGGACAAATCACTATTCAGGTCACGAAACATAAGTAATCCTAAATTACCTAAAAGGCATACAATTTCCCTCGAAATTTCTAATGGGATATACAACTGGACATAAGTCATGTCCGCAGAACGGAAAATGGCTTCTTCTCTTGTCATTACAGTTTTGATAAGACTTTTCAAAATACACCAGCTTTTCCTCTTCTGTTACTTCCCAAATCAATTATGCTATAACGAATAACACTTCAGAAATTTAATCGAATTTCAATCAGATAATTTAAACAAAGGACTGTCAATTTTCAAATAGCAATTGCAATATCTTCTAGCAATAAAAGTATTTCTACACAAATTAAATGTAGATTGACAATTGTAACCTTAATATTACAATATTTTATCTTTTAAAGTACGTTTCTTTTATAAAAACTATAAAAATTTTACCAAATTTATAAATAATAACATTAACTTACTTTATTTAAATTTCACTTATCCATTAATTCACATGTAATAAATAATAGATTTTGAAAAAAAAATTATCTAAAGCAATAGGGTTTCGTTTAATATGATATTACTCTAAGTAAATGATATTAGGGTTTGTTATGGTAGTGCCGTATAAAAGAAACGGAGTAAAAGAAAATTGGTAATCACTAAGGGCTATCGCCATATATATCAAGTGTAAAGTATATAAACTGATTTGAGATTGATACTTAAAGATTATCAGAAGATAGAGATACCAAATTATAGTTAAATTAATTTTATATTGACAGTAAACAATGACTAATATGAATATTGGAAAAGCAGGCCAATATTCAAAAGGAAACTCCATTATAGGTGATGGTAATATTAATCAACAGGTAGAAAAGAATAGAAGAGCTAATATTGAATTAGATAGCTTTATATTCCCCGATACAAGAGCCCTGTTTACATTGGATTTAGCTTCTTATATGGATTTATCTTATGAAGAAGTTACGATACATGGGTTTGAAATATACATAGTGGAACAATGGATATCAGAAAGGAAAATATCCTCTATCATAACGTCATATACCGGTAACACACAAGATTCTGTATCAGCTATTAGAGTGTTACTTCCCAAAAATCCAAGTATTTGGCCTGGCAAATTCAAGCAATATTATGATGAACTTCTGACGTTCGCAAAGCCAAAATTAATTACTCATGGTCAGCTTTTTATTACTAATACCTCTACATTTCCATCGTTATTAAATATATTTCATATTGAATGTGGTGACTTGAGGACGGTCTGGCAAGATTTTAAGATTAATTTTGACTTGAAAATGCTACATTGTGCTGGTAGATCTGCATTATTGTTATCTGCACCATCTATGGCAGCACAAGAGAAATTCTCACAACTGTTTAAAATTCCAATAATAAAAGATCAGGCTAATGAACCTAATATTTTACATCGTCACTTACTTGGCCATTCAACTTCGGGCAATCCAGGAACCTCACATCCAAATTCAAGTGGAAATAATAACAGCAATTTGACATCAAAACAGCAACAAAGCTCTACAAATTACTATGATAAAAAATGTGATGTAGATTCTAATGACCATCCGACTAACTTACAGAAACAACAACCAGCCGGGGAAATAACTAATGAATTTTCACCTGTAGTAGAAATGATAGAATTAATTCAAATTTCGTTGCGTTATTTCAACAGATACAACAAAGATATTGATGGTTTGCTGTGTAATTATACTAAAAGAGCGATTGATTCGTGGTGGGAAGATTACGGTAAACTATATTTTGGACAAGATAAGCCATTAAACGAAGCTACCATGGGTCCGACCACAACAGCAGCTTTAATCAGTCTGGTGTTAAGTGCGTATTTTAAGCTTATGTTGGAAGATTGTCTCAGCGCTAAGGATCCATTTGATCAATCTGAATATTTCACAGGTATATACAATTTCCAAAAAAAATATAACCTTATTAGGCCAGGAAAAAAAATATATATGGACCACCTCACTTTGGAAAAGCTATTTGAAGTCACTGCCAAATATTCCAATAATGATTTTCTTAGGTTTAAAAAAGTTGTCACTTGTAGGGTTCAAGATATGGTTGGGAAAGGTAATCCTATACATTTGGCTAATACAATTTTGACTACTGATTTAGACACATTAGTTACTAACTTCCATGGGGGGTCACTAGGCCTGTTGTGGAAGGGTAAAGGTAGGTCTAGGAGAGTTCTAGGATTGGATCAGCAGAAGGATTTCCGTAGATTTAAGTTTCAAAAGGGTAATCCAGAACTTCAACTTAAAAATCAACAGAATTTGATCAAAACCGGTGTATTTAAAAGAGCATTTGGTCAAAGTTATGATGCAATTGGCAGAGAATTAAACAAAGATTTTAATATCGATGCTTTTATTGAAAATAGGACATGGGAAAATCAAGATGAGACAAATATTGAAATGTCACCATCTGTCATGAGCATATCATCTATGTTTTGTAATTATGATAAGCCAAAAGTTTCAAATAACAAAACATTTTGTAAATCGTACCATAATGAATTCCATAGAAGAAACTCACTACCATTAATCAACGACGGTACTTGTGTAATGGTTGACATGGACGAAGAAAATGAAAACAGCAAGAAAACCGTGTTGTATAGATCTAACTCTCAGTCTGAAATCTGTGATGTTCTAGAGAAATGGAAACTACCATTTGATCCTTCTGTAATAAAATTAGCAAGAGACTTGAGGAGGACAGAGGTCATATTTGCAAATAAGCCAACATTTGACAAAAACCAAGGCATTGTTTTTCCTGTCATAACTCCGGATACTGATAGAACAGCGTCAAATAGTACAGAAGATAATATACCAGATGATAAAGAGGATGAACTTGATCCAGAAGATAAAAAGAAATATGATGATCACAATGAAGACCTCAGGATTAATTACGAGAAGTACAATCTAAAATCAAATGACTTTGAAACAAGATCCAGAGTCATTGAAGGTAAACAGCAATTATTGTTGAACGAAATGCATGAAATTAATTCATTATCTTCAAAATTAAAGTACGATCTAAGAATATTGGATTTAAGAGTTCGTGATGTAGAAGATAGTATCAGCCAATTCGATAGAAAACTAAGAGACGCTAGAAATAGCTTAATGATCAACGACCAGGACGCCTCATTTGCGATAGGATGTCTATCAGATAAAGCAGAATATGATAAATGCATCAAAAATATGCTTTTATCACAAAATACTTGTTATAGAGGCATATGGTTGAAGATGTTCAATCGTACATTTTTTGAAAATTTGAAGGAAGACATTTCCGGATGGGTCAACTATCTCTTCCAAAATTTTACAACCCAGGATGTTAGCTGCGAGTATAGAGCTGCAGCTGTAACTCCAAATTCAAAAGCTGATATTCGTAGATAAGTAATTACTTAAATTATAATGGCACTATATTTGAGTATTCAGGTAAATAAAAATAGGGTTGCTAAACTTTAAGAGAATTAGTAGGATGATATGTTGATGACCTGCTATATGGTATACATGAATTAAGTTATAAATTGAAAAGTTAATTATCAAGGAAACATAAAAAACATACCCTCTTTATAAGTTGATGTTAAAAGAAGCTCAATTATTAGATCGTTAGATCAGACTCTTTTGTTGGAAATAATAATATAAAGATGTTAGATATTATCTTATCAAAACCATTAAAGAAATACTAATGCTAGTGACATAAACTGCAGATTGTGCTGTAGGAAACACGAAGTGACACCAATTGCACCGTGGTTCTTTCCTTACTAAGTAATATTAATGTCAACATCGACACAAATTACCTATGACCAACATCTAAGGAACTATCTAAACAAAAGGTATGAATAGAGGAATTATTAACAGATTGATTTTCATATTATTCGAGTAATTATATGATTTATTTACTTTGTAGCTCATTCTTAACTCGTTAGTGACTTTAATCTAATACTTACATGTTATCAATTTAGAATTTTTTACACAAAACTTTTATATCTATCAATTCCAAAAAAACTAAAATATTAAGAATAAATCAAGTGAGTGAGTATATTTCAAAATAAATCAAAACATAAAACAAATCAAGCGACGTATACTGTTTATTTTTTTCAATCAGAGATTCTATTTTCATTTAGTTAGTCTCTCCAATTTACCAAAATTAAACATAATCAAGCCATCCTAGTATAGTGGTTAGTACACATCGTTGTGGCCGATGAAACCCAAGTTCGATTCCTGGGGATGGCAATTATTTTTAATATCAGGTGTTATCTCAACACCTTATAATATTTCAAATGAAAAAGTAACGTCATTTAGTTCTATACGTTAAACACAATATTTAATGAGAATGTCAAATGGTAATAATACCTTATACATATATTTCTTTGCTTTGTACATATATATACTGAATGCTAGTAGCGTACCTTAAAACATGGAGAAGTATCTATTCATAAAACTGGCTGTGGGGCAATAAATGCGTATGTACCAGTCTCCGCGTCATACTTCTCAAATTTAGTATGTTTTGCATTTTTGAATCTAGCAACATGCCTCTTCACCAATTCATGGTTAGGATCCTTTATTGGTTGCCTTGTCGACTTATTGACTGGGAAGCAACCAAAACAGGTGATTCTGGCTCTCACATTCAGTTCATTACCTGGTAAGGGTTTCTCCAACGATTCCGGATATAACATACATGTTTTATGGTCAAATACAACCAGTTTACCACAAATAGATGCTAGTGGAATTTTAGATAAATCCACTGGATCCAAAAATTCAATTTTCCCGAATAATTTATGACCGACAACTAGATTTTTGACTTTTCTTAATTGTAAAGCAGAATAAGTTGACAAGGTATCCAATGAAGGAGAAATGTAATAATTATTGTCAACCCAGGAAAAATCTTCATTAGTGCATCCATCTGGTAAGTTGCCCTTGGTCTTCAATGGAGGTTTAGATTCCTGAGAGTTCTGCACAAGTTCACTCTGTTTTCTGTCCACTGGATTTACCGCTGCCTTATTACTGACTGATTTTGGTTGTGTATTCTCTTTGTCAACTTCTTGTTTGACTTGAGTTCCTACAATCATATCTTGTTTAGTCTCCATCATTCTTTTATTCAAGATTAAGTTTTTAAATGAGCTTTTCTCTGGATGCGAGTAAACAGTTAAAATTTTCCTAGGTGTCTGAGAGCCGGATTCTAACAATAATGAATCCTTATCACGAAATTGTGATATCATTTCACTAATTAGACCGCCATGCTCGTTAACCTTATCTGAGTCTGAGCGTTTAGCAGGTGTGAACAGTGGCTTAGGTGCTAATTTATACGCAAGTGATAAACTCATCTTCTTTTTCAAGTCTGCATTTATTTTAGTCGTATTTGCCCTGTGTGATGCCATTTCTGTATTTGATGAAACTTTTGAGAATAATTCGTTTGTGCCATACGGATTATTCACTACCTGGTTCTGACTTTGTATGGAAGTGTTGTTTTGTAATTGACCTAGTGGTTGCTGCTGTTGCTGTTGTTGCTGAGATGTATTATTGCCAAATAAGCCTGTGTTTGTATTACCAGTATTATTGTTACCAAACAAACCACCCCCCGAAACTTGACCAGCTGGCTTTGAACCAAATAGGCCACCAGTCCCTGTACTTGCAGAATTTGAAGAACTAAACAAGCCTGGACCTGTAGCAGTTGATGGTTTATTTCCAAAAAGACTTGTGCCAGTTGAGCCTAATGTATTTGCTGTATTCGCCGAATTTCCACCAAATAACCCTGTTGAAGCAGTACCATTTGTACCACCACTGGTACCAAATAAGCCGCCGCTTGTAGCAGGTTTTGCACCAAAAAGGCCACCTGCAGCTGCTTGCTGAGGGGCATTGAGACTATTAGTATTATTACCAAATAAGCTACCACTAGTGGCAGGTTTATTTCCAAATAATCCACCACTTTGCTGTTGTGGTTGACCGTTCCCCTGTCCAAATAACCCACCTTGAGTTTGTTGTGGTTGACTATTATTTTGACCAAATAGACCGCCCTGTTGTTGGCTGTTATTCTGACCAAAAAGACCACCTTGTTGTTGGGTGTTTGTTTGACCGAAGAGACCACCTTGGTTCTGTTGCTGCTGGTTACCGTTTTGACCAAATAGACCACCTTGTTGAACTGGCTGTGTGTTGTTTTGTCCAAATAGACCACCAGTAGTAGCAGGTTTATTACCGAATAGACCGCCAGCATTAGACTGATTATTTTGCCCAAGTAGGCTTTGATTGTTGGTCTGCTGGCCAAAGGCCCCGCCTGTCTGATTCTGTTGACCAAATAGACCACCTTGTTGTGCGGCCTGCTGCGTATTTTGACCAAATAGACCACCGCCAGTTGCAGGTTTGCTACCAAATAGACCTCCACTAGGTTGCTGTTGTCCAAGTGTATTATTAGTAGTTTGTTGACCAAATAATCCACCAGCTGGCTTTGCGCCAAACAGTCCACCACTGGTCTGAGCATTGCCTTGGCCAAATAAGCCATTGTTTGTCTGATTGTTACCACCAAAAGTTGTATTGCTGTTATTTGCCATGCCAAAAGCGTTGGAGCCTTGCTGCTGTGTCTGTTGACCGAATAAACCACCTTGTTGTGGCTGGTTCTGCTGTCCGAATAGACCGTTTGTAGAATTGTTGCTATTAGCACCAAAACCTGCATTGGTAGCGGCACCGAATGGTTTATTCTGTTGTTGACCGAATGGACTTGCACTATTGTTTTGTTGCCCAAATAAACCACCACTGGTAGTATTATTTTGTTGTTGACCAAATAAACTACCTGCTGACATCGTTTGAGGTTTTGCTCCAAATAATGAGTTGCTAGTATTATTTGTTGAACCAAATGCCCCACTAACAGAAGCGCCGAAGCCAGTAGACGCTGGCTTCTGCCCAAAAAGACCACCCCCTGTGGCAGCTTGGCCACTAGTATTAGTGTTCAGTCCTCCAAATGCAGGGGCCATTGACCCAGTATTGTTAGCTTGACCAAACTGACCTACAGTATTACCAATATTTTGTGTTGTTGAAAACTTACGATTGGCTTGATAATCCTGTAATCTAAGTTCTTCAAATGAAACATTTCTATACTCAGGCATGCAAGAAATGCTTTGGAATATATTTGTTACGTTAGTTGTTGGATCTTTTTCTCTGTATGGAGTGAACGCCTTGTTGATACCTGAAACATTGGTGTTACCACCCATCATCATAGATGATGTGTTATTGTTATTAGCACCGCCAAACAGGGATCCAGATGGATTCATATTTTGTGTTGCTGTATTTCCTTGACCGAATTGACTACTAACATTGCCTCCAAATAAGGATGATCCAGTGTTAGTACTGGCAGTTGGATTAGAACCAAATCCACCAAATGCTTGTTGAGTATTCGTATTAACATTGTTTTGAGTCATACCAAATCCATTACCCGTATTGGTTGAAGATGCATTACCAAATGCAGACGTACCTGCATTTGAACCAAAAGGTTGATTATTTGTATTCCCGAAGGTATTACGATTAGCACCGAACATTGCAATCTAAGGAATTAATTCAGATATAAAAATGAATTGAGATTCCAATTAAAGACTTCTTCCAACTGACTTGTGAATAGCTAATTGATATCTTACCTTTTATGAACAGTTTAAATCTCCGTTTGCGAAAAGACAGTAGAATTGATTTGTTTCATCCATTATTACAATTGATACAATTCTCAATAAAATTCTTGTGAAACTAAATATATCGTTTTTAACGATATCAGCACGTGATTGGACGGATGGGCTGACTATAAGCAGCCGACGTTTAAGAGATGATGGGCGTTTAAGATAACTAGCTAAAAGTTATTGTTCTTATTCAGTTTTCAATTATATTTTGACAACCTTCCATCATTAAAATTATCTAATGTAGCTTGTTCCATTCGTACAATTTTTGATCGTCTTTATTAATACCCAAAAATATACAAAAATATCATCCCACATCATCTAGTAAAGATATTTTAAATACAATCATCAGGAAAATGTATTTTGTTATTTGATTTATTAAATGACAAATTTTTTTTTTCATCAATTGCTGTCATTTGAAATTCTCTTGCTTCATGACTGTTTTCATATAATTTAGCTGAACGCGTTTACATGGAAACGCGTGATAAAGAGATGCTCTTTGGTTTAAGAAAAGTATCATATTAGCAAAACATAATAAACATTAAAAGCATCATTAGCTTGCTACCCAACAAAATATGAATGAGCAGCTCCCTGATTATGAAAGTCTGAATGGTAATATTCCTATTGCTACTAGGGAGAGAAATTCAATTCACTCGAATGGGAATGATCCAGCTACTACAAGAGAAACAGAATTTAGTGATCCTACCGCAATAGATCCAACTGCAGTGCCTGATCCAACTGCAATTGTGGCTAAAGCCCGTCGTACTCAAGTAAAATTAACTTCTGAAAAGTTGTTGAGTGACAAGGGTCTACCATATATTATGAAAAATGCACCAAAGAGACTACGCATATCAAGCAGAAAAAATGCTTACGACAACCTGACAAATATTGCACAATTTTATCAATTGTGGGCTCATGAATTATACCCAAAGGCAAAATTTAGAGATTTTACAAAACTTTGTTATACCTTAGGACGTAGTGATAAAATACTAAGGGAGTACAGGGCGAATTTATATAGAGATGAAATGGGTATCAATATGATAGGGGAGGATGATATTGAAACTCGGGATCAACATATTAGAGAAGCTACAGAAAATGAAAATGATAGAAGTAGCAACACACCGCAAATCAGTAATACTAGCCCTACACTATTTGAAGCCGATAGTGATTTGGAAATAAGTCGTCCGCCATATGAAGTAAATGGGCATAATATCAATAATGATGAGGATGATGACATATACTCTTTATCTACGAAAGAGGGCAGAAAAAAAGCACCACAACTTCCAGAGGATGATGAGCAGGATGTTCCATCAATGCATAAGGTAGATAAAGCTTCTCACCCTCCGGTACTTGGAATTACAACAGAGACTGCAGCTGCCTCACTCACAAATGAAAACCCCTCCAAATCTGCATCAAATGAAGGTTTGGATGACCTTGAGGAAGAGTTAATGAAGTTTGAAAAAGAGAATCTTACAAACCTGTCAACTCAGACACTTCGGGAAGATGATGTTTTCTCAGAAGATGAGGATGCTTTAGAAGCAATGCAAGAATTAGGTTTTTAAGAATATAATATATAGGTAAATATATAAAAATAAAGCGTAAAAGGTACTCCTCACATAATGTTATTTCCAATTTCAAACATATTTAAAAAATTGATTTCGCCCAGGATCGAACTGGGGACGTTCTGCGTGTTAAGCAGATGCCATAACCAACTAGACCACGAAACCCTATATTATTGTTTTTTGAAAAGCTTTATACTATTCATAAACTTGATAGTAATTCTCTATTTATCACCTGTTTTGTGTACATAAGTGACGAGAGTGATGCTATTATTGTAGTTTATTTCTGAACTCATAGATATAAATGTTAGTTGTACAAAAGGGTTTCAATTAGTAATATCTAAATATAGTATTAAAGTCTCTGACGAGTTAACAATAAGCTACAAAGTAAATAATCTTATAATTATTGGAATAATAAGAGATTCAATCTGTTAATTATTCATCTATTTATACCTTTTGTTTAGATAGTTCCTTAGATGTTGGTCATAGGTAATTCGGGTCGATGTTGACATTAATATTACTCAGTAAGGAAAGAACCATGGTGCGATTGGTGTCATCTCAGCTGTCGTTTCGTGTCTCTTACAACACGATATCCAGTTCGTGTCACTAGCATTCATATTTCCTTATGGTTTATAATAATATAATATCTAATATGTCTCTATTATTATTTCCAACATTTCTGAAGTCATATATATAAATGTTTGGTGTCAAAAATGTTCTAGGTTAATAATATCTAATATAGTATTAAGATTTCCAACGAGTTAATGATAATCTACAAAAGTCAATAAATCTAATAATTAATGAAATAATACCAAACCAATATATTAACCATCCCTCAATTTGCATCTTAAGTCAGAAAAAACTGTATTTTTGACTGTTAAAAAATTGTGTAAAGTTGCAGTTAATATTAATATTACTTACTAAAAAAAAGCTATAATTCGACTGGTACCACTAATTCTGTCATTTCCTCTGTCATTTACTGTATCATTCACCTATATGTTTAATTTGTTCCACTAACATCCATATTTCCTTACTACTTATAATTGATGAATAACTCGCATCTTCATGTTATCATTATTTCTAATAGACAATTATTTCATATTTTGTTGTAAGTTTTCAGCAACTTTAATAATGTACTTCATTCATACAGAAAAAATTCCCTATTTATAAACACTTATATCTCTATCAGAGGATTACAATTACAATAATAGGAATTATTCTTCATAAATACTGTAAAGATAAGCATTACATCCTTGGAAATGGGTTTTAATAAAATATAGGTTAATAATAATAATCAACGAAAAGACATAACTGCATTCATTATTAGATCTTTACTTCATTTTTGTAACTACGTTTGAAAAGACCTGTTGAAATAGTCTATAACATCAACTATTAATCAGTAGAATATAAGTGTCAAGCAACTTGAAAGAAATAAACTATTACTACAACTTATATTTGCATAATAACATCTGAATAGCAAAAATGATGCAGACTCAAATAGAAGAAGAATCCACTTGTGGAGCAAAACTAGTGTTAAAGTAAGAATTACAATAGTTGATCTAGAATAAAAAAATTGGAATCCATTCTTAACATCCTACTTATTCAACTTAATTTAAAAATATTGTTAAACATTGTCTAATTTCATATGTTTAATAATGTTAACTATTATCGGGATAAACTAGCATTAGTAACGCCAGCTGCTGCTCATTCTAAAATGTAACGATTCAGTGACTTTCACAATTAACTAGTGTATTTAATACTAAGGACACAAAAATTAAATCGATGGTTAACGTAATTAAAGGACACAAAAATTAAATCGATGGTTAACGTAATTAAAGGACACAGGAGTTTACAGAGTAAATGTTTATTTATTATATTACAAAGCCTATAGTGAGGATCTAGCACTCAGGTACTTTTGTCTATTCTTCTTTTACTTTAGCTGTTTGATTAGGATCATCTGATACTGGCTGCAGTGACCATTTAACTTTATCAGGTATGAAATCACCATCATATATTATATTGTAGATATTCTGAAATTGATCCCATAAATGCCATTTTTCTAAATCAGTGCCTTTCAAGTTAAATAACAGTCTGAATAAGGATAGAATTTCATTATTTGATCGGAATAAGGATATGAATTCATCTTGAGAACCCTTTATACTCAATGCAATGTCTAATTCATCTAATATTATTTCGTAGTCATCTTTGATTGGATTATGTTTAGAACCTGGATCTAAATCGAATATATCTAACAGTAGTTTGTTAATAGAGGATATCTTATCTATCAAGTCTAATTTGGTTTCATTATGTCTCTCTAAATTCTTTTTCTGTGTTAATTTATAGACAATTGGATTCATATTCGATGTTATTGAAGTATCCTGTGGCCCTAATCCGACCAACGCCCAATCTTCATCATCTTCATAATTATATTTTTCCATCTTAGGTTTCGTTGAATTTTTTTTTCTTGTTTGCGTAATTGTAGGCTCTCTAGTAGGCTTTTTTTTACTAACCTCCAATTCAATCAATGGTTCATCGAGTTCATCTGCTACTCTTTTTGATCTCGTATTCCTTTTTTTTCTAGTTGTTCTTGTTATTTCCAACTCTGAATTATCCTCTTCTGAATCGAGATCGTTCAAATCAGAATCAAACGTTGCAGCCTTTTGTTTTTGTCTTTGCCTAGCAGATGATCTTGTGCCTCTCCTTTTCGGTTTGGAGCGCTCTTCTTCTTCATCAACATAATCATCATCGTCAGGTTTCCCGTTCGAACCATATTCTACAAATTCCCATACGTCGACAGATTTATCTCTAAGAGCCTGTAAAGCCATTTCATAGGCAGGAATAAGTTTCTTTTGCTTTTTACCTTTGCTATGTAACCATTTTTCGCAGTCATCTACAGTTAATTCTGATAGATCGTTTGGCTTAACCCAGATATATGAATCATCTTTCATGAATTTCACACAGTAAGTATCCAGTAATTTTGAAAATTTCCTAAATTTTAATGTACTTGAGTAAACCAAGTAATTTTCATCATCAGACTCTTCACTGTCTGAATCATCTATTGAATGGCCCTTAAGCACATTTGAAGGAATCAATTCAGTTGGAATGATCATTGCAGGCCATGCTGGATAACCTTTAACCTTTGCTAACACAGTATCAGTTGGTTGGTACAATTTTTCCGAACTCATGGTATCCCAGAATAGTACAATGGTAACTTCTTTAGTTATTACTCTTATCTTTTTTATATATTGATATACATCTATTACCAAAATGAAATTGAGCAAGTTTTAAAACTCGCCTAATTTCATCAAGAATCGCGCTAACATGTGATAGCTTATAAGGATTAGGTCTAATACAGAAAATGGTTTCCCTTCAGGTTAGTAAGCCCAGTTATGGTATATTATTTAGTTTATATCTATTTTCGTACATATTAAAGAATAAATGCTAGTACTGCTGTTGTTGGTCTTGAAAGTACTGTTGGTAAACGGCGTTCTGTTCAGAATTCAAATATTGGGATGCATTGTTATTAAATGGTTGTTGATGGTGTTGTTGCTGGCCTTGTTGGATTCCTTGTGGTATACCTTGTTGGATTCCTTGTTGGATATTTTGCTGTGGTTGACCTTGCAATGGTTGGCCTTGTAATGGCTGACTCTGATTCTGCACCTGTTGAGATAATTCTGATTTCACATCTTGATTGAATGTACCATTCGATGGATTTACGATCTGTTGGGTCTGTTGCTGGCTATTCTCATCATTATTATCAACTTCATTTCCTTCACCCTCTAATTCTTCCTCTTCTTCTTCATCTGGGGCATTCAAACACGCCTGTATAAGATTTCTTCCTTCCTGTTGTGTGACAATTGGTTCAAATTTCGGAGTACTGAACGTGTAAACAAGACCAGTCTCAGAGACAACCAACAACAATACTTGAGTACCAGTTAAAACTGACAATTCAAATGCTTTTTTCATAATACCATGCTTTCTCTTAGAAAATGTAACATGTCTTCTCGTTTTATTTTCAATAAACTTGATATCGATTTTTCTTCTTTCCTTTTGACCTGGAAGACTTTGTGGTGTTCCACTTCCACTTTCAACGTCAGACATATTGCTATTATTGTTATCCTTCATTTAAAATACATCTTTAACTCGTAAGTGTTGCTTCCAAATTGATCGATCTTTTAAAAGCTCATAGGGAAATTTAGTTCCATGACACGATAATTTCGTCAGATATGATGTTAATTATAAGGTAAAGTTTAATTCAAGGCTTATTATTTAAGACAATTTAAGGTTAATCATGTTGATTTCATTTAGAATAGCCATAGCATATCTTGTAACTTATTACTTTAAAATTGGCTTTATTGTTTATTACTCTAACAGAGAATATATTCTTATATACCTTGTTTTGTTTACATCACATTGAAAAGTTGTATTTACGCAATAAACATTAAAAAATATAAATATATATTCAGAATCAAGAATCATTTAAACATGCCCGTATCAACCTCTTACCTTCCTCATCTCTGATAATGGGTTCTAATTTAGGCGTGCTAAATGTATAAACCAGTCCTGTATTTGAGAGAATTAATAATAGAATATTTGAACCTGTTAATACAGATAATTCATAGGCTTTTTTGACAATCCCATGTCTTCGTTTAGCGAATGTTACATGACGTCGTGTTCTATTTTCTATATATTTTATTGGATTCTTACGTCTAATGTCCTTAGGTTCAGCAATCATATCCATATCCTCCTCATCATCCATATCTTCCTCATCAATGTCTTCGTCATCTACTTCCTCCTCCTCCTCCTCTTCGTCAACCCCTCGTTTAGAGGAGTCTACTGGTGTATCTGATAGTCCATCTAGCGGAGTAGGTGTATCCAGTGGTGT
>PPOM03000338.1:58000-69434 GCA_003708925.3 Kazachstania martiniae
TTATGCTATTAAGACTGATAATGTAGTAAATGAAGAATTAATCAAGAAGTGTTTACCAATAACTCAGATTTTAAGATTTGAAATTGACAGTCCTAACAAAATGGTCAACATTGATAGTAACATTGCTCCTTCCAACATCATCAAAGCATTCCAAAACCATGGTATGGATGCCATCTTAAGGGGATCTGGTAAGCCAAACAGTTCTGCTGTTTGTATCCTTGAAGATTTCAAACACATAAAGGTTAATGGTTTAGTTAGGATTATTCAAGTGAAGGACAAGAAAACTGTATTTGATATTACAGCCAACGGTTTATCACCAGGTAGTTATCAATTAATGATTAACGAAAATGGTGATATTTCTAACGGGATTAGATCGACAGGTAATCCTTTTTACAAATTCTCTGAGACTCTAAACAGCAAAACTATTACTGAAGAACATCAACTCTACTTAAGTGCTCCTTTGCAAATTCAAGATTTAATTGGACGTAGTTTTGTAATTAAGAGTGAACATTATACAACTAATGATGTTGCTATTGGTGGTATCATAGCTAAGAGTGCTGGTGTTTGGGAAAATGACAAGGTAGTTTGTGCTTGCACAGGTAAGAGCGTCTGGGAAGAAAGAAAGGATGCTAAGGAAATTGGTATCAATTAACACCTACTGTAAGACTTTGATTGACATATATATAATTCTGTCTTATAAATAATTCTATGTAACTATGAAACACGCACGATATATGTATCAAGTTGAAACAGGCAAGTATTATGCATATACGATTTGTTTCAACCACTACAAAATTAAAGTTTTTCAAATTACAAGTCTGCAGTCAATAATTCATAACTTCAAGCATATTTACAAATTGACAGTAATATTCTTGTGCAACAATGTCAAACTATTCCCATTTCCTCTTTGAATTCCTTTGTTTATGTTTCAATTTATCACGGGGATCAATTGCTTCTTATAAAAACATAAAAAATTTAGCGTTAAAGCAATATGCATTTTAAATCAAACTCTTAAAAATAACACAAACTGTTGGTGAATTAAGTATGATGGAAGGGTTGGTGACGTGTAATGCATTATTAAATTTGTCCAACATCGAGTATGATCTCGGTACCAATAGCGACTTATTCCCAAGAATTTCGACTGAGACACTTTCTAAGATTATTACCGATGGATCTCACAAGCCACACTATCAATCGTATCGTATAATTGATTGCAGATTTAAATATGAATATGACGGTGGTCATATTATAGATGCTTTAAATTTAAGAACACAAAATGATATTAATAAAAGCTTGATCCAAAACCCATTAGAGAAATGTCTATTGATCTTTTATTGCGAGTTTAGTGCTCGAAGAAGTCCTTCATTAGCGTCACAATTAAGATGTCATGATAGAACTGTAAATTATGAAGAATATCCTAAACTCTGCTACCCAGATATTGTAATATTAGAAGGTGGCTATGAAAAGTTTTTCAGAAAATATCCTCAGTTATGTTCTCCAATGGATTACGTACCGATGGATAGTAAGAACTGCGACAAGGAGATAGACATTTTTAGGTTGAATTCAAAATATTGTAAATCTAATACATCGATAAAGAAACTGAATCTTACTTATTTAGATCCGCCACCAAAATTATCATTTGAATTTAACAATTCAAGCGATGAAAATATATCTCCTTCTAGTAGCGTAAGCCAATTACTCCTGATGGATGGATTGCCAAATGGGTCGTATATGAGTGATGAGCAAGATAATAACCCAACTTCTAATAGTTATAATAATAGTGGTAATTCACCGATTAAAAAATCATCATCTCTAACATTCGTCTAGTCATAAAATCATTCTATATAATATTCTAACCTATTAAACCTTATATAACAAATCTAGCATACTATTTAAAATCTTTTGTCATTGTTATGGTGGTCATAAGTTAAAATATCCCTACCATGCCACTGATCTAAATCGGTGCCCCATCTCGTTGGAGGCCAAATCACACACATCACTCTACCCAATATGAGCCCATTAGAAACAGGACCAAAGTTCTTACTGTCTATTGAATGTAGATTATCGCCTTCAACCCATACATGACCTCTAGGTATAGCAACCTGTGTACTGTTATTTTTAATTTCATCAAATGCAACAGCTTTAACCCGCTTACAGAATACTTTCATAGGTTCCAACGGTGATCGTAGAAGTATGATATCGTTTCGTTTACAGTTGCTTATCTGTATTTTATTGACTAATACCCAGTCATAACGACCATCTTGTGGGTTTAATGTTGGTCTCATTGAATGACCTTTAATTCTAGATATTTGTACTACATCGGTCATGGCTAAAGCCACTGGTATCCAGGACAGCCCAATAGCAGTTTTCTTAAAAAATTGATTATTGGACATAATTCTCAAAATAAAATAACCTCACTGCCTTCGACAGCTTAAATTATAGCCTAAACCCATAACTAGCCTTAAGTATTGATTCCTTACCTGCTATTTTATGCACGATATCTATTCAAAAGGCTGAAATTTCTCAACTTCCGAAGGTTCCGATTCCGAGTTTTGAAGAGATGTCGTTTGTATAAAACAGAGGTGATCTACATCAATACTTAATATTAAATAGTTACTTTATATGATGTTGTATAATATCATACTTTTTCAATTAGAGAATCTTTTGTTCTGATTATGAGGAGAAAGTAATTCTTATTGAATGACTATTAAACGAAATATTTCAATATGGCGGGCAAAATATTGTTAAGGAACATTTGGAAACATTGGCTGACCCAATATTTGTTAGGTCAGTGGTTCTTTTACTGCCTAGCTATCTTTATCGTCATTGCACGGTTTGCGCCTGATTTTGCTAGAGATGGTGGTATGATTAAAGGTGAATATACAATCGGATATGGTGCTGTGGCGTGGATATTTTTACAGAGTGGATTAAGTATGAAGACAAGCAAAATTTTGGCTAATATTGCTAATTGGAGAGCACATTTGACAGTGTTAAGTTTAAGTTTTCTAATAACGTCAGCAATAACTTTCGGATTTGTGTGTGCAGTGATGAGTTCACACAATAGTAGGATCGATGAATGGAGTTTAATAGGTCTGATATTAACGGGATCGTGTCCCACTACTGTAGCTTCAAACGTTATATTTACAGCACAAGCAATGGGTAATGATTTGTTGTGTACTTGTGAGGTAGTTATTGGTAACTTACTGGGTGCTTTTGTTACCCCAGCAATGTTATCGCTATACACTTCTACAGATATGTTTATGTTTGGTGACCCATCCAATGGAACTACCATGACTAGTGTTTACAGGCGTGTTATAAAACACGTTGGTCTGGCTGTTTTTATCCCATTATTCGTAGGGCAAGTGATCCAAAATGTTATGTCAAAATATGTTGAAATATATTTAAACTTCTTAAAGAGGTATCATATCAAAATTGGATCTTATATGTTACTACTGATTACATTTAATGCATTTTCTACAGCATTTCATCAAAAAGCATTTACTAGCGTTTCACATACTTGTATTATTTTCCTTTGTTTTTTCAATTTAGGGCTTTATTGGTTTTTCACTTTTATATCATACCTTTGTTCAAGGCCATATTTTTTAATACTGTTATTCCCTGAAGAACCTGTGAGGAATGAATCATCATGGATTTATTATTATTCATACAAGCTTTTTAGACCCTTTTATTACAATAAACGTGATACCATTTGCATCATGTTCTGTGGACCTGCAAAAACAGCAGCTTTAGGAGTTCTTCTAACGACATCACAATATAGCACACAGAAAGAACATTTAGGTAAGCTGTTAATCCCATTAATTTTATATCAAGCTGAGCAAATGCTGGCAGCTAGTTGGTTTGTTCCCTTGTTTAAATGGTGGGCCAAAGATGAGATTGAAAAAGAACAAAGAGATCTTGAAGATGAGTTGTCTAGTAACTCAACTTATCAGTCACATGGTCAAATAACATCAGATGTAAATAAGGAAACTATTGCGGAGGAGGAACGTAGTTCGGTTGGCTAGTGCTTTTAATTTTATATTTGTATTTTGCATATGTTAAGTGTTATTTCAGATCGTTGAAAATAATCTGAGATAGACATTTTATTTTTTATTTCACTCTTATTATGTATTACTACAACTTCATTAGATATGTTACGAAATGTCTTATAAATGCTATGTTAAAATTTCAATAAAATTAAATGGGATTAAGCCAAATCTATGTTCGTGTTCAATAGTTTCATTATCATAAACTTCTCCCATGAACCAATCATCATTAATAGTTTCCGTTATTAGTAGATAATCGTTCTTGTCAAAATTAATAACCTCCGACGCACCATTATCACGCAATGGATATAATGCTTTTGCATATTTAATTACCTTTTCACCTGTTCTTGTGACTAAAGGTAACGTGACAATAATGCCATTGTCCTTGACTCTACCCATTTGGGAATTTTTTTGAACACCACCCTGCAACCTTTCCATTTCATATAATGCATCTTCTATTGGGTGTTGTGAACTTTCAAGTACCATTGATTTTCGTCTGGAGGATCTCTCAAGAGGTTTGTCAGATGATACAACTTTCGATCTTTCCATAAGGGAAGATGCTGGTCTGCTTAATTCTGAGCGGTTTCCCATAGCTGCATTAACAAGAATAGTACTTGTACTTCCCTGTCTTACCTGAGAGTCGTGGCTAGTGCTATCTCTCGCAAAATCTTTGCCAGTGGGAATCGAAGCAATCTGTGTCTCAGAAGTGTGGTTACCCATTGACATCTGGCTCATTGATTTACGCTTTCTATTAGTAGAGTTCCACGATTTTGCGAATCTCTGAGTTTCATCAATACTTGATGCCATTGAACTAACTGACGTGCTCATCGATTCCAAACTTGATCTTTTCTTTAAATGTGTGGTAAAGTCTGTTGGATTTGAGGAGGATTCTGAGGTGGAAATGGAAGTGGGTGATGTAACACGATTCTTGACATGTGGAATAGTGTTATACTTTTGGATTTCATTTTCAATATGTTTTGGCCTCATGTCAGTGCTTGAGTCAATTGATTTAATCCTGGATGAGTCAATAACAGACAGTCTATGGTCAGCCATATCAGATTGATATGAAGCCATATGCGGTTGGTATGCAGAGTCTCTACGAGCAGTGTTGTATTCATTAATTTCTGGAGCTGTTGCAGAGGTATGTGATTTTTGATGTTTGTTTAATGAAGTCTGTTGTAATTGATTTGATAATTTACGAATATTATCCATATAACTGGACCTATTTACTGATTGTTGGGAATGCTCTAAAACATTAGGTGGGGCATGCTTTCTGCTCCTTTCAAACACATTACTTGAATCAGTAGCCTTTCTGTTAGATGTCTTTTCCTTTAGTCTGCCTGTTCCAAATTTGCTCGAAAAGTCAGTGATGTCATCCATTGCTGTGAATGTCGCTAACTCTGTATTTAAATGTTCCATCTTGGACTGTTCAACAATACTTGTTTCCATACAAATCTCAGCAAATGATTGCATTTTACTCTGTAGGAATGAAATTCTTGCATTTTCCATTTCTTGTAATTGGTCTGTAATATCTGCCCATTCCTTTAACCAATATTTTTGTGATGCTTTGTATTCTCGTCTCAAGACATTCAATTGTGATGTAAATTCCTGGACGTTGGATTCCCATTTCGCCAACTCCTTCTCTGTTTGTTCGACACGTTTTGATCCAATGACATTATTTAGATTTAAGTGTAGATCCCTGGCTCTAACTTTAGAATCCTCAAGACGTCTTGACAGCTCTTCACAACCTTTACGTTTGTTGTACTTGTCCAATCTCAGTTTTTCTATCTTTCCACTTAAAGTGGTATACCTTGCTTGTAGTTTACAGGAGAACAGTTTAGTATCATCGTACATTGTCCTAAATATCACTTCACTTTGTTTGGAATGTGATTGTGCTTTGATCTTCTCTGTACTTAGTAATGTGTGTAATGTCGCACCGAGTTTACCAAAATCTGGATGGTTATTTAAATCCTTGTCTAATTTCTGATTGATCGCTCCTAACCTCCTAGTGTAATCCTTTTCGACATCACTTTTGGCTTTGAAGAACTGTTCTAGTGTATCCAGTGATCTGATACCCTGCGAAACATGTGTCAGTAAAGTGTTAACCCCATCATCGTGTGGGTCCCAAAAACACGATTTGAAATCAAAACTCATGTTTAATCAATAACGCTATTGTAGCTTCTCTGTTTGTTCCATAACCATAATTAAAATAAATCCTTACATAGAAACCCAGTCCTTATTGTTAAATACTGATCCATCGTTAAAGTTGAAATATTTCAATGTCCAATCTGTTTACCGATTTCCTATTACGGCAAGCTAATGAAACGCATCTCAACATAACCTTGCACGAACTTACATGTACTTGTATCTACATATCCAGATAAATTTATACATATGAATGAACACCTAGCAACTGTGCTATTACTCTTCTTCATTGAACAATATTGAAAAGGAAAACCCTCTGCTGTGCTAGCATATATATATATATATATAGTATTACTATGTTGAGCTTACTTGTTCTATCCTAGAAAAAGAGGTATTTATATCTTAATTACATAACCTTCGAATATTAACTGATTTATATGTATGTAATTGCTGCTTCCACTATCTAATAGAAATGATCAACTTAAGATAGAATGAGACAACATAGTTGTTCCAAGAAAGCTAAGCTGTTAAAGATTTTCAATAATTTTTATGAGGTAAAATAACCCTAACTTATCAACCCTAACGCTAACCCCGTGTTTATGTATGCGGTTTCTCGAAGTTCTACGTAATTTTCTCTGTAAATGTTAATCTTTGACCCAGAAGAAACTCGCCATTTTCCCTTTTGGGTTATAGATTTTTATAATATGTTTTGAGAGTCTTGAAAATCTGTTTAGTGACCCCTTCAGGTAGAGTAGATAGAGCCATCCAAGTCATCTTTCTTCATTTATAACAAGTATTATTGGAAAGGTTTTAACTTGTATTCAGTTTTATTATTGTCTTTTGAGTTAAAATTTAAGATTTTAGGATATAACAAAGATACGAAAAGACAAGATGTCGTTAGTGTCTGCTATACAAGATAAGGATAAACTGTTAAAAACTAGTTCTTTAAGTAGAACAAGTACAACATCTTCTTTGGATTCTTCAGCAACTCAAAGGAAAACGAGCTCTGTTTATCATACATCAGGTGAACCATTAAGTAAAGAAGCTTTATATCGTGCTAAATTGAAGTACGGTGTATACCAATCTCCGGCAACTACATCAAATGTTGGTGTTTCTAATGCACAATTAGCTTCTGGTACTGCTGCTGTCCTTGCCAATGAAAGTAAAACTGCTGTTGAGTCTTATAAGAGACTATTAGATCCAAGTGCTGCTAAGGCTGCTTCAAGTGTAACTGGTTCTAAGAACAAATCAAAGAGTTTTACCAATGTTGTCCAATCGGATTCAGCCCAATTAAAGAAGGCTGGTTCCGCTGCCTCAAAGGCTTATTCAATGACTAATACTTTAACTGAAGATTCATGGGGTGACTACAATGCTAGAAGATCAAATCCAAACAGATCTTATTCAATAGTTTCCAATCGGTCTACCGCAACAGGTGGAAAAGGTTCCAGTACTACATCAAACGAGACTCCAAAACCAAATCTATCAAAATTGTTAAAGGGTGCGGAGAAGAAAGCTGATGTTCGTTTGAAAGAACGTATGACACCTGATCGTAAAAATTTTGCCTATGGTATTAAGACTGACGCTGTTGAAAATAATCAATTCACCTTTACTTCAGATGTTATGAGCAGTATTATGGATAAAACTGCTAACAACCAAAGACAAAAGAATATTAAAGCTGAGGCGGAGAAGGAAAAGGCAAAGGGATCACGTAATGCTAAAGCAGCCTTCAACGCTGCTTATGCTGTAAAGGATGTCGACCCTACTGGTGAACGTATGAAGGATATTGAAGAACAAGAAAGACAGAGAGAAATCTATTTGAAACAATTAACTTCCAGTAAAGTTATGTCCTTAGCCAGAGATAATGTCGATAAGGAGCTTGAGACTATTGATAAAAAAGAGGCTACAAGAAACTTATTCAGTAACGATTCTTTCAATAGAGCAGCAGTTGCAGTTGCTCAAGCTAGATTCCAAAATAAGGTTGCTAACCCAACAAATAATAAGATTAACCTGGGTGGTGGTTTATGGCTATCACCAGCAGATATCCACAAAATCTCAAAGGATTTATTAGACCCTGTCTTGGGTGAAATTACTGAAAGAGCTGACAACCAGAGAGCTGCTGATAAAGAAATCGAAGAAAGACAGAAAGCATACACTTGTTCCTTATCAGCATTCAATGCTTTACAAAATGAAAAATTCAAGAATAATGATAAGTACCAAAAGGATATCGAGACTCAACACGAAACTGAAAGAAATACAGCTAAGGCTAAAGCGGATGAGGAACATAAAATCTTGGTTGCTGACATGGAATCACAGTTAGCTAAAAAACAAAAGGACTTAGAGGATACCAAGAAAGCGTTGGCTGATTTGAAGGTTGAAGTTAAGCAACAGGTTCGCGAAGAACAAAAGCGTTCCGATAAGGAATTAGCAAGCTGGAAAGAAAATCGCCAGGAAAATATCGACGACACACAAAGGGAGCAAGAAGATTTGTTGATTCCATACTTTATTAACTTAAAGAATGCTGACCGTGCCAATCAAAAATTGGTTAGCGAATATGATGGAATAAATGAAGAAATTGAAAAACTAAAGACATCTATTGCTGATCACAAGAGAAAGATCGAAACGTATGAAGCAACTATGGTTAGTCAAGAACAGAGAGACAAACGTGAGGCAGAGAAAGTTGATGAGCTTAAGGCTAGTAAGGAAGAATTACAACGTAATCTAGAAGAAAGTATTATTGTTAAAGCTAACAAAACCAAGGAAGAAGCTGATTTAGCTTCAAAAGAAGCTCGCTTAAAGCAATTGGAAGTAGATGCCTTGTTAAATGAACGTAAGAGCGAATTGAACAAGACCGATATTCAAGTGCAGAGAGAAAAATTAAATCTGCTAGAGGCTATGAAGGAATGTGCTGCTGTTAGAGGGGATGATCAATTAGATGAGGACAGAATCAAAAGCTTATTTGGTATGTCATCTAAGGAAATCATTCTTGAACAAAAGAGTAAGAGCAATACCCCCGAAGTTGAAGACCTATTGAAAAAATTAGGTAACAAGTCCAAGAATGTTGCTACAGGTGCTGTGACAGGTGCAGGTGCAGCAGGTGCAGCAGCCGCTACCGCCAATGCAGTTAATACTACTTCTAAACCTGCTGGTACTGTTAGCAAGAAAGTTCCAGTCAAGGCCGCCTCCCAATCATCTGAAACCCCAAGTAAGTTTGCTAGTTTTTTCTTGGGATCCAGTGCTGCTCATAAAGCAAGACTTGCTAAGGAGGCTGCTGACAGGGAATCTCAGACCAAGAAGCTAGCCAACACTTCGAAAGTGGCTAAACCAGTCTCTAAACCAGCAGTTGTTGCAAAGACCGATAAGGCTAAAGAACCTAATAGTCCTCAGAAAATTGCTGCTGATACTGTTGTTGAAAAGTCAAATAACCTAGATGTTCCAAAAGCTTCGAATCTATCCATAGACAAAGAAGAAGGAACATTAACGCCAACCTTCAGTGGCTTCTCTCAAGGTTCGATTAATAATAACGAGGAAGATGAAGAATTGAGTATTAACGATGGTGGAGAAAACAGCACCAAACAAGGTTATTTCAAGGAAGTGTTTTAGATAGTGAATATTCTTTTTCTCAAGCTTTATTTTTAAACGAACTTTTTATTATAATTTCTATTTACTAATACATATTGATCAATATATATGTGCAAAATAATTAATATCTAAAAGCTGGATGACTTACTATATCGATTCTATATTTTATTAGGCAATTAATGAATTATATAGCTTGGATTGTTGTGTGAAATATATTTTACATAATCTTATAATACAGTTTAAATTTAAAGTGCAAAGGGAATAATATTACAATTATAAGTATTGTCTCTATGATTCGACTTTCAATGAAACTGGAGAAGAACTAGAACTTGAAATTTCATCCGTATCCTCTTTATGTGACATAGGGTCGCCATTTTCAGAAGTTTCAATGCATTTGTCATAAACTACACCATTGTGAGCAGCCATTTCATCGTACTTATAAAATCCACCAAAATTATAGATTTGGTTGAAATATTTTGATTGTCTATATCTTCCACCGATGTAAAAATCAACCGAAATGATCATGAAAAGGACACCAAACCAGAAAGCTAACAGCCATTCAAAACAAGAGGAGCGCGAATTATTACTAATACCACCAAAACAAATAGCCCAAATTAAAGCAAGGGTCAACCAAACCATCTTGGCTGTAGCACTAGTTGTATACTTATTCCAAACTTTACCTTCCCATTGATTCCATCTTAATTGATCAATATGAGTGTGTTTAACACCATCAGCGTTACCCTTATTTAAAGGATGTAATAGAGCATACTGCTTACCCATAACAAAATAACAACCAGAGAGACAACAAACAGAACAGAACATAAAAACAACAAATAAACCAACCATAGATAAATGAACGTGATGATATAGAGCAGTTGAAAAAATACTGCACATTAAAAGACAAATCTCACCTAGCCCACCAAGAACTGCAGCCGCAATAATTAAGTTTCTTTCATCTCTAGTAAACCATGGAGGCATATAATGTTTTTTATTAATAGATCTATTAGAGGAGACCATACCAAAACCACCACGTTGGTAATATTCAGAACAAATCGTTAAGAAATAACCAAGACCTTGCCAACCTGCACAAGAAATAAATAAAGGACGTAAATTCGTAGCACCAATATCCGAAATATAAACAGGAAATTGTTCGCTATGCATAAACCAATAAATTGGATGACCTTGTGCTGCCCAACAAATTAACATTGTAATAAGCATTCCCCACCATGGTATAAATGCAATCCATGGTAATATAAAAAAGTAATTACCTGGTTTTGGTATTGAGAACTTCATAAATTATTTTATTTTAATTCTTATTATCTTTGTTCAATTAGATTCTTTTTAATAAAATAATTTAAACAAACAAGTTTTCAATAACCATTGTTATTATATTTTTTCAATTTCATTTTCTTATTTCTTGACGTATTCAAAAATTTTCAAATTCATCGAAGATTTAAACGGATCTGCAAATTTCAGTTATAAATTGATTTCCTAAAAACGAACGGAATAACTATTATAATAATTACTCCTACATTTCTCTGGCTTAAATTTGTTTACATAATACCAAATCCGTTCCGTCGACAAAATAAAAAAAATCCTCGAGAAAGAAGCTCCGTATTATTTTGAGCTGGTTTATCTGGTTGAATCGAAGAAAATTTTTGAATACG